>WBNH01000771.1:2606-13333 GCA_013401255.1 Urocolius indicus
TTTTTTGGATGTGAAACCAGTCAGGAAAACCCCTCCATAGGGGTCAAACTCTAAATGGAATGTCAAATATCAATACAAGAGTTTGTCTTAGCAAATTCTGGGAACATCCCCATGTCTCTCCCACCACAGCAGCCAGGGGACTTCCTACATGCTCTTACTCTGGGGCTGTTTAGGCTGGAGAAGAGAAGACTGAGGGGGGAGCTCATTCATATTATCAATTATCTAAATGGTGGGTGTCAGGAGGTTGGGGCAGCACTTCTTTCTATTGTAGCCAGCAATATGTGTTGGAAAAGCTGGAACACAAGCAGTTCCAGTGGAACACAAGGAGCAAGTCCTTTGGTGCTGAGGTGAGGGAGCCCTGGCCCAGGCTGCCCAGGGAGGGTGTGGAGGCTCCTTCTCAGGAGGTTTCCAACCCCACCTGGACACGTTCCTGTGCCCCCTGAGCCAGGGGAAGCTGCTTTAGCAAGGGCTTGGGCTGAATGATCTATAAAGGTCCCTTCCAACTCCCACCATTCTGTGATTCTCTGATTGTTGCCATCTGCATGGCCAGGCTACAGGCCTCTCCCCCACAGCAGCCCTCTGCTTTATATTATCAACCCGCTGTTGTTGTGTTCCTAACAAAGAAGAGCCTCGGTTTTGTTTGGAGAAGGCAAAGAACATCAACACTGGATAAATACAAGAGGGCTCTCAGCCTTAGAGAGGCTTCAGAACAGGCATTATTTCCACCCTCCAAGCAGCCCTGCACTTCAGCAAGGGCACTGCCTTTCAGCGAAGCACAAACCTGTACGAGGTGGAAGCCACAGTGCTTTATTCACACCTTGTTTTGCTACACTGGGTAACTCAAAGAGATTCAAAAGAAAGGCTGAGAAGTTCTTGTTTCCTTTCAGGGCTTATTTTTCTATTTTTCTGTCTCACACCACTAGATGTCTGACGAGCATCACAGTTGGGTTGGAAGCAAATGATGGGCAGCCAGAGACAGGCTGACAGAGACAGGCAGCGAGTGCTATAGACATCAGGATCCAACACAAGGAAGATGAACTTGCAAGAGAGATGAAGAAGGAAGCAGCACCACACAGAAGTGTGAAAGGAAGGAAAGGGGAGCAGGAGGCTCCAGCTTGAGGGAATGCTCAGGCTGCTGTGGCTTTACAACACAGAGCAAAGGCATCTGAGGGCCATCTTTTCCTCAAGCTGTTATTTAGGGATGCTTTGAAGGAAGGTGAGGTTTCATCAAGCCCAGCTGTGGCAAAGCACAAGTGTCCTGGTGGGCTGGTGTTTCCTGGAATGGATTGCTCACAACAAGCAATGACATTTCTGGCATTAACTTCCCTGTTTCCTGATACTGCAAAGCATCCTGTGCTAAGGAACACTGAGCAACTGCAAAACCTAGTGCTCAAAACACGTATTTAATGAGACCTATTTAAGCCACTCCTATATATCAACTGCAGAGGGAGAAAGCTGCGTGTCCAGCCTCAGCCCCAGAAATTCAGACCCTGTCATGTCTACGGAATGTGGTTCCCTTGGGCACCACCAGCACCAGGTGAGCTGATGAGAGTAGAAGAAGGCAAAGAAGGAAAAAGTGCAAGGTAAAAGGCAGTTTGGCCTTCCAAAAGTATTATTTGCATCGAGATTTTTTACAGACATTCTCTGCTGCCTTTGAGAAAACATCTTTGAAAAAAACCCTTTAAAAACTCCTTTACTGTAGGGGTGAGGGAGCCCTGGCCCAGGCTGCCCAGGGAGGGTGGGGAGGCTCCTTCTCAGGAGGTTTCCAAACCCAACTGGACACGTTCCTGTGCCCCCCTGATCACAGGGAACCTGCTTTAGCAGGGGGTTGGGCTGGAGGAGCTCTGCAGGGCCCTTCCAACCTTCACCATCCTGAGGTTCTGTGACCTCAGTGCAAATAACAACATAAGATGCTAAAGAAAATGAAAGTGGTTGTGTTATCAGTTCCTCCGCCTCCTTTTTGCACCCCAGCCAAGGAAGCAACAACATGCCTGTTCCATCCTGATAGGCAACTGCTGCCTGAGTTATCAGCACCTTATCTGCCACGTGGCAGGCGGGAGAAATCCGAGAGGAACCGATCACGAGGTGCAAGTAAACACCCACACAGGGCTGCAGGGAAGAAAAATCTGGCTGCAATCAACAGAAGTGCTGTTGGGAATATTACTCCTAAGATGCCACAGCACGTGTGGGACCACTTTTGCTTTAAGGGAGCTGTTAAGAGGGCTCAGGGAGTTATCCAGCCTCCGTGGTTTTGGTGGTGAGAAAACAAACAACAAAAGAGAGAAAAAAACCAAACAAACCAAAAAGAGTTATTGTAAAAAGGCACTCACAACTGAAAGGTTTTACCTAGATCTTCCTCAATCCCCAACTGCAGTTTCTTCCCTTCCATCTTTTCGATGTCTTCGTCGTTGAACTTGTACCACTCGCCCGTCTGCGGGTCCTTCACGTGGGCGATGTAGTGGCCGGAGTAGGCGCTGACGCCGCGGTGGATGAGGACGGCGCTCAGCTCGTACACGTACACACCATCTGGAAGGGAAGGGAAGAGAAGCAGAGGGTGAAGATGGTGCTCTGGGTGAAAGCAGCACAGACTTGGTTGAAGGAAAGAAGGTAGAGGGTTGTGATCAATAGGGAAGGGTGTAGTTGGAGGCTTGTGTCTAGTGGAGTCCATCAGGGCTTGGTGCTGGGACCGGTGCTGGTCAATCTATTCATTAATGATCTTGCTGAGGGAACAGAGGCACTGACAGTAAGTTTGCTGAGGGTACTGAATTGGGGGCAGTGGTTGATACTCCAGAGGCTGTGCTGCCAGAGCTGGACAGGCTGGAAGGCTGGGAAGAGAGAAATCTAATGAAGTTCAACCAGGGCAAGTGCAGAGTCTTGTATCTGGGAAAGAACAACCCCATGGACCAGCACAGGCTGGGGAATTGAACTCTTAGAGAGCAGAGAGGGAAAGAGACCTGAGGGTGCTGGTGGGCAGCAAGATGAGCATGAGCCAGCAACGTGCCCTCATGGGCAAGAAGTCCAGTGGTATCCTGGAGTGGATTAGAAGAGCTGTGGGCAGTAGGTTAGAGAGATTCTGCTCCCCCTCTGCTCTGCCCTCCTGAGACCACATCTGGNCCCTGGCAGGGGCTGCCCAGATGGGCTGTGGAGGCTCCTTCTCTGGAGACATCCCAACCCAGCTGGATGAGTTCCTGTGTCCCCCATCCAGGGGGGATGCATTGGATGAGCTTTCCAGGTCCCTTCCAGCCCTTCATATGCTGTGATTCTGTGATCTTTTTCCTATCAAGAGCTTCCCCCCTTTTCACAAGGCAGCTGGATACCACTCTTGGGTCTGCATGAGTAGATTGTGCTATCCACAAACATGGGGCTTCCAGCAACCCTTGGCATCATTGCTCCCTAATAATGCTCAGGAGCATCTCTCTGCCAAGCCAGAGGCACAAGCCAACAAGGAAATCCATTTAGTTCACAAAGGAGAAGTTCCAAGTTTAACATCTGGGATCAAATAACCTCTTGCAAGGGTGAAGGCTCTGCTCTCAACAGAGCTGTTCCCCAGTCAGACAAAGGACCATGAAGTCCTAGGGGGTAAAAAAGGAGCCAGCAGACCCCTGGCAGCAATGAAGACTAACAGCTGCCAGGGCTGCCTCAACAGAAGCACAGCCAGATCAAAGGAAGCAGCTACCATCCTTTCCTCAGCACTCCAAGGAGACCACATCTGCAACACTAAATCCAGCTTTGGGTCCCCAGTACAACAGGATGTTTACAAATGAGCAAGGCCAGAAGTGGTACATGAAAATACAGGGGTTGGAGCACTTGTCTTAAGAGGAGGATTAAAATAACTGGGCTTGTTTAGACTGGAGAAGATGAGGCTTAGAGGGGACCTCTCTTCTGCTGAGGGGTGGTGGGTGAAGTTAAACAAACACAGCACACCAAACTCACTCGTTTGTTCCATAAAAGGCTCCATGTCAAGCAGCTCAGAGAAGCCAATATAAGTGTTCAGCTTCTTCTTATGGCCAGTTTGTCTGTGTGGAGGCAAAGCTTCAGTTCAGGAGAGAGCAATAACAGTTCTCACCTCAAAACAAACCCCCCTTCCTCACAAGCCAGGGCACTGTCACAGCATGTGCTGCAGCCAGAGGCTTTACCTGTCAAACACGAAACGCATCAGCTGCAGGTTGAGGGTGCAGGGAAGGCTCAGCAGCCTGATCTTCCTGGTGGCATTCTGCTTACTCTGACAAGTTTCACAAAAATAACGATTGTCTCCTTCTAATTTTTCTTCCTGAGTGAGGAGAGGAGGCAGAAAGAACAGGTTAATACTGGAAAAGGCACCAGTGAGAGCTACTCGGCAACTGGAGACTGAAAAGCAAGGAAATCAGTTTAAAAGTCTCTATGCAGATGTTCTGCAAACTACAGCAGTGTCTTTTTGGCTGGGAAA
This sequence comes from Urocolius indicus, assembly GCA_013401255.1. NCBI lineage: Eukaryota > Metazoa > Chordata > Aves > Coliiformes > Coliidae > Urocolius > Urocolius indicus. Next base: position 7,033 of record WBNH01000771.1, read on the forward strand.
GATCTTTAAGTCCAAGCTCTCCCCTCATCTTGCCCAGTCACCACTAACCCACAGCCCTCAGCACCTCAGCCCCACAGCTTTGGGATCCCTCCAGGGCTGGGCACTGCCCCAGCTCCCTGGGCAGCCTGGCACAGGGGCTGACACCCCTCTCAGGGAAACACTTCTGCCTCAGCTCCAGCCTCAACCTCCCCTGGGGCAGCTGCAGCCCATTGCCCCTTGTCCTGTCATTCATGGCTGGGGAGCAGAGCCTGACCCCCAGCTCCCTGCAGCCTCCTGTCAGGGAGTGTCAGAGAGGGCTCCTGTCTGCCCTCAGCCTCCTCTTGTCCAGCCTCAACACCCCCATTCATTCCCTCAGCCCCTCCCCAGCACCCTTGTGCTCCAGCCCCTTCCCCAGCTCTGTGCCCGGCTCTGGCCACGCTGCAGCCCCAGAGTGTCCCTGTGAGAGACCCAAACTATCTCTCTCTAAATGATGCTTTACAGCACAGCCAGGCTGCCCTCAGCTGCAGGCAAATTTTAGACAAATCCAGCCTTATTGCTCACTCTCCTGTTGCTGTCAGGCGAGCTCCCTGCATGACTGAGCTGGTTTATACCAACAAGGGCCCTGAAAATCATTAAATCACCCTTTTATGAGCTCTCATGGATCAAGTTAATGTAAAGCCACGTTTTAGCCTAGAAACCACAACCTTCATGCTCAGCCACACTAACATCACAGAGTCACAAAACCACAAAGAATCACAGAGTGCTGGGGGTGGGAAGGGCCCTACAGAGCTCATCCAGCCCCAGCCCCTGCTCAAGCAGCTTCCCCTGGCTCAGGGGGCACAGGAACGTGTCCAGGTGGGGTTGGAAACCTCCTGAGAAGGAGCCTCCACACCCTCCCTGGGCAGCCTGGGCCAGGGCTCCCTCACCCTTACATCACCTCAGCAGAGCCACCATCTGTGGTGACATAGATCTAACAGCACAATGTGGCCAGAGCAGAACTCAGCTCCCATTAACACAAGGTCACCGTGTTGTTTCAGTTGAAGCAGCCAAAATTGAAGTTCCACCTTTCAGGATTTTCCCAGGTGTACACAAACCAGTCTGTTTTGTTCCTAGCAGACCTGCCACAAGCAGGGCAACCGGTCTGCTGAGAGCATCAGCTGCCCAACCACTCACTCAGCTTAGAGAGACATTTGAGGTTAGTTCTGTCCTAAATATTTTTAGCTGAATCCACACCTCTGAAACCTTTGACATGCCAGATCTTAACTTCAGATCTAGGCAAATCCTCAAGTTGAATCAAGAGCACTTGCAGCTGTTCTTGCAGCTATTCCCAGCCCTCCCCAGGATTTTTGAGAGCAGGGAAGGTCTCCTGTTGCTATGCAGATGAGCATTGAGATAGAAGAGCAGCCATCCTCCTGTGCTACCAGGGACAAAGCCCTCAAAGACTTCTCTGTCAAGACTTCGAGGAGTTTTTCCCAACTTTGCTGGGAAAGTGTTTTAACTTAAGATACAATTTACAAGTGTTTTTAAAAGCCAGAACATGCCCACGTGCTACAGTCAGCTCTGGAGCCACTCCTCACTCCCATGACTCAAGCCTCAGTTTTATAGGGGCTGGCACAAAAAGCAACACTTCCTTTTGGCTGCATCTCAGTGAGATAACACGGTGTCTTTACTCTGATAGTAACCTCCAAGTCAATGGACCTGGAAGTGTTAATTGAAGGAAGGAATTAAAACACCTTGGGGAGTCAAAAACCAATGTGCTTGTACCTTAAGAAATTCTGTTATACAGTCTGTCAGCTGCTTGTGTCCTTGGATGTTTAACTCCAGCTCATAAAACTTAGAGACGAGTTTGGACTCTCTGCCACACTGGTTACAGCTAAGATTTTAGAAAGAAAAAGACCAGAAGCATTAGTACAGCTCAGTGATTCACATGGATGAATTCCCCAGCCAACTAGTGAAGTATTCCTTGACCTATAAAACCAGGAGAAAAAGGTGAGGTCAGTGTTAATGGGGTTCACATCTCTACACCACCAAAACCCTGTGAGAAGGTGTGATTGGAGTAGTAGCATCTATCAGGAGCAGCTGCTTCCAACTCACACCATTTTACATCATTTTTAACCTGAAATCCACAGCCTTGAGAACACAGGAATGAAGCTGTGACACCCAAGCACCATTTTCTGGCAGGACTTTTACATCCCACTAACTCATTTGCAGGTTGAATTGGTAAATTTTCATTAAAAGCTTCACAGCAGCTGGTGAAGTACAGTAACAATGTGCAGGTAGCACCAGCAAACCTAAAAGCTAAAGAACCTCTCACAAAAAAAGTATTTCAGCAGCAGCATACCTGCCTGCTCTGCTGGATCTGTCTGATCTAGGAGGGATCTTTCATAGTATCACAACATGGTGGAGGTTGGAAGGGACCTTTAGAGATCATCCAGTCCAACCCCCCTGCCAAAGCAGCTCCCACCTAGCTCAGGTCACCCTTTCCCTCCTTCAAACCCTCCTAAAACATTTCAATGTCTCCCCCAACAAAGCTCTTTCCCAAGCCCCAGTACTCACACTGTGACATAGGCATACTCTCCACAGAACTGCTTCTGCACTATGTTTCGAACATCTGGGTTTTTTTGTTTGGATAAAGTATCTTCCAGCAGTGACATGAAGAGTTTTGAAAACTCCTGGGCATCCTAGAAAAAAACAAAGTGAGGCTGTTACCAAAGCACAGAGCTCAAGCACAGTTCATTTACTGCAAGTTACCCAGAGCCCCTTCCACACAGGCTGCTCCCAGGCTCTGGCATGTGCTGAATAGAAGGGGGGACACAAAAAAAAAAACCAAACCTAAAAAGATCAGTCAGGAGGACTAAAGGAAAAGAGGAATTTGCCTAAAAGGAGTGTGAGGCCCCCAGTGTGAGTTGGGCTGGCTCCTGGCCAGCAGTGCCCGGCGGTTTGACTTCTGCCTCGCTCCTTGAGGGGCTCTGGAAGACAAAAAAGCCCAAACTGCTCCTGCAGAGCTTTCCATTCCCCTGCTGCTCGTTTCTCAAAGCTTGGCATGCAAGACCAGCTGCCTGTGGCGGTGTTAGGAGGTGAGAAGAAAAACAGAAGCACCTTCAAAATGAGACGGTGCCCTGGGGATTCGGCCCTTCCAGCTGTGCTCAGGAGCTTCCCTGCACTCATCCTGGGGCCTTCCTCTCCCACCTTGGCTTTCCTTTGCTCTCCCCTTCTGAAACAAATGGGTCTTGGCCTCTCCCATCTGTTCTTTAGTATCACCAGCCAGCAGTGACTGCTTCATTACCCTCCTGCTTCCTCAGAGAATTATTTTGGTTGGAAAAGAACTTTAAGCTGATTGAGACCAAGCCCTGCCCAGCCCAGCACTGACCCACAGCCCTCAGCACCTCAGCCCCACGCCTTTGGGATCCCTCCAGGGCTGGGCACTGCCCCAGCTCCCTGGGCAGCCTGGCACAGGGGCTGACACCCCTCTCAGGGAAACACTTCTGCCTCAGCTCCAGTCTCAACCTCCCCTGGGGCAACTCCAGCCCATTTCCTCTTGTCCTAAACCTCCTTACTTGGGAGCAGAGCCCGACCCCCAGCTCTCACCACAGCCTCCCATCAGGGAGTTGCAGAGAGATCATGTCTTTCCTCAGCCCCTTCTTCTCCAGACTAAACACCCCCAGGGCCCTCAGCTGCTCCTCAATCCTCCCAAGGAAACACACATCAGCACTCAGCCTTTTCCTCCAACCAGTGGAATTTCAAGCCCTGCCCTTCTCCCAAGCCCCACAGGAGCCAGCTGCAGCCCTCACCCCTCACTACCCACCCTGTCCCTGCCCCACACGCTGTACTGCACCCTGGCTGGCTTCTGGTGACCTCACCAAATGTCTTGGAGTCTAGTAACATTCTCACCCTGCAACCCCTGATGAACTGTCCACCTGGGAGGAGAAGACCCTTGTGAAAGGGTCCTCATGGCAGCTTCAGCTCCTACCCCACATGGTGCTGGGCTCGAGCAGGCACTAACAACACTCCCAGTCCCCATCTCACCGCTCCCCTGAGCTCCTTCTGGACTCCCTTCTTAATCCTCCTACCAATGGGAAGGGCTCAGGGCACTGCTTCTCCCTCTGCACCCAGCTCAGAGATGTTAAAATAACAGAAAAGGGCAGTTTCATGCTGCTTTAAAGGTGATTACCCAAGAGGGTTCAGCTCCAACCTACCTGCTGCTGCCCCGTGTCCAGGCCCAGCGCTTTGACGAACCCCGAGGGATCGATGTATCGTCTCTTGCTGTTCTGCAGCAAGGCAAACAAGTACTGGAGGTGCTCACAAATGGTCTGAGGCTCATAGTCTATTAAAAAGAAACACCACAACACCACACACCCGACAAGTTGCACAAGTTACAGGCAGTAATTCAAGGCAAGAGAGGATTGTTCCCAGGAACTGCTTTGTGCTTTCTCTGTAGGGGTGTGGGGGATGGGGGATGGGTTTTAAAAGCTGTTTGGAATCACTGTGAGAGATGGAGTGGCTCATGGCAGTGATGACAACAAAGCCTCATCAAATACCACAGAATCATTTAGGCTAGAAAAGACCTGTATGGTCACTGAGTCCAACCATAAAGATGCCACCGTGCCCAGCAGGAGCTGTGAGGGAGCAGTTCAAGCAGCGTGTGCCTATGGCCCTGTAACAACAGCTTCTTATTTCACCCTACGTGGCAAAATGTCCTTCAAACACACCACAAAATCAGGAGCAGAAGACATCAGGTGAGTGCCCTGCTGCAGAGCATTGTACCACACCTAAAGGTACATCACCTGAGGCTGCAACCAGGGACCTCAATCTTCACCCTCCCATGGGATAAGGGCGGCCCTACAGTAGCAAAGACCAGCCCCAACTTCCAGCACCAGCATTAAGCCAGGGTGGGAAGCAGCCTGGCAAGAGACAAACCCAAATCTGGTTTTTTCAAGCAAATTGGATGGCTCTGATTTAAGGAATGAAAAAGGTTGGTTTGCTCCCAAGAGACTGGACGAGTGGCTGTAGCTTCACCCATCGATTCTCCCACTAAACATCGTCCCAAAGCTGATGCCAGCCTGTGAAACTGGAGAATGTTCTGACAGAACTTCAGGCAATGGAGCTGGAGAAGGGGCTGGAGCACAAGGGTGCTGGGGAGGGGCTGAGGGAATGAATGGGGGTGTTGAGGCTGGAGCAGAGGAGGCTGAGGGCAGACAGGAGCCCTCTCTGACACTCCCTGACAGGAGGCTGCAGGGAGCTGGGGGTCGGGCTCTGCTCCCCAGCCATGAATGACAGGACAAGGGCAAATGGGCTGCAGCTGCCCCAGGGGAGGTTGAGGCTGGAGNGCGTTCTGGTGCGAGAGAGAAAGCGACAGCGGTCACCGGCTCCATCCAGCACTCGGGGCAGCCACTTGCTGGCTGTTTGTAAGGCAAAACGCTGGACACACAGCCACATCCCCTCGCCCCCACCTTCTCCCAGGCAGCAGGGAAGGGAGGAGATGCTTGTTTTGGGGGGACACAGGTGCGTTACCTTCTTGCGGCGCTCGCAGTTGGGGTCGTCGATGTTGTGGAAGCTGTTCTCGTCTATCTCCCCCAGCCACACGTGCTCCCCGATGCCCACCAGGCAGTTGGGGTTCCCTCGGCAGTTCCTCCTGTAGAAGCCAACTGTCATCCCTCTGGAAGGGACACTTTTGTCCCTTGGGACATACACACACATGCACACGGTGGGGGGGATGAGAACAAGGAGGAGCTCATAACGTGAAACAGAGTTAACGAGGTGGGACATTGGTCCCTCAGCCCCCTCAAAAACAGTGGTTATGGATGAACAAAGTGATGGTGAACTAGGAGAGAAAGGGAAGGGGGGTACCCTCGAGGACTCAGGGAGGTCCCCTACATCTGGGGAGCCAGGCAGGGACAGGGGTCCCCCAAAACTTCAAGGGAGAGGTCCCCTACATCTGAGAGGCCAGGATAGAAGAGAGGTCCTCCAAAACTCCAACAGGGAGGTCCCCTACATCTGGGGAAGCCAGGCAGGGAGAGGGGTCCCCCACAACCCCTGAGGGTATCCCCTACATCTGGGAAGCCAGGATAGAAGAGAGGTCCTCCAAAACTCCAACAGGGAGGTCCCCTACATCTGGGGAGCCGGACAGGGAGAGGGGTCCCCCAAAACCCCATGAGGAGATCCCCGGCATCTGGGGAGCCAGAGAGAGAGAGGGGCCCCCCACTACCCCATGAGAAGATCCCCTACGTCTGGGGAGCCGGGCAGGGAGAGAGGTCCCTCAAAACCCCATGAGGAGATCCCCTACATCTGGGGAGTCAGATAGGGAGAGGGGTCCCCCACAACC
>WBNH01000772.1:2054-52425 GCA_013401255.1 Urocolius indicus
CCCCCCCCCCCCCCCCCCCCCCCCCCATTGCTCCAGCCCCGTCCCGGCCACAAGCACGTTCCCTCCCCACGCTCCGCGGCCCCTCGCTGCTACCCGGGGCTGAGGCAGCTCCCCGCGTGGCCTCTGGCAAGTTGGGAGCTGGGGAAGCCAACACAAACCCACCCACCCGCCTCGTCCCTGTCCCTGTCCACGCCTCCGCCTCTGCTGCCGCTGCCCGGGGAGCTGCGAGGAGGGGAGGGGGCAGCATCGTCCCCGCCCGAAACAACTTGTCCCCGGGCTCGGCTTGGGGTTGGTTGTGGTGGTTTTTTGTCTTTTCCTTTCGCTCTTTTCTCTGAGCGTCAAGTTTGCTTCGGAACAAGAGTTTCAGGAACAAACCGCGGCTGTTACAGATTCCTCTGCTGGGGTGGTTGGGAAGCTTGCGAAGAGCCGGGTGGGAGATGGGCAGAGGGGACACAGCCCAAGCAGCCCCATTGCCTTCTCGTTCGGAAACTTGCCTACGTATTGTGTTGTCTCCGGGATTTTCCTCTTGCTGGGATGAGGGGTTTGATTTCAACTCCACCTCGTCCCATTAGTTTGCCAGAGCTCTGAAATCCCAAGCAGTTGCTTTCACGCCGGTGTCAGAAAACGAGCGAAAAATGCAGTAAGACCTATTTTTAAGCACCTGCCATCTATTCTTGCCTTGCTTGCTCCCGTTTGTTTTGAATAAAGTATGCTGTGAAACGAGACTCATCTGTTAAAGCAGGATTTTGTCTGTGTGCCTATTTCAAGCGTGAGTTCCAGCAGTCTGATTAAGTCTTTCCATTCTTTTTACTTAGATACTTCTCTAAAGTTTGGGGCTTTCTTTAGGGAGGGGGGTTGCTGTTTAAAGAAGCAAGTTTTACTAATTAAAGAGCAAAGTGGAATAAATAATAATCTCATTAAATCTACTTTATGTTTTTGCACTTGGCACAACCTTAAGCTGAGGCTGCAGATTGATTTGCTACTCAAGGCAGTTTCCATCTGCTTCTGCCCGAACTTTTCAACCTTCTCTCTCAGTTACAAATCATTTGAGAATGATTGCTGGCTTTAAAGAAACAAACCAAGTCTCTAAGTATCTCTATCCCAAAGACAGGGATTCCTTCTTTGCCTCTGCTGTTTGACTTTTTGGTGTGTGTTTGCTTCAGTTGAAGATGAATTCGGTCGTGTATCAGGTTGTGTTTTAGAATCAGATGTTGAGTGGAGGGCGGTCACTGGAAGGCCTCTCGTGGTTGCCTCTTTTAGGATGGGTTCAGTCAGCCTCTGAAGGTACCTTTTTCAGTTGAGGGAGGTTAAGATGAGCAAAGTTGGACCTGTAAGTGGATGAAGTTGAGTGAGGAAAAACCTCCCTTGTTGGATATCTGACGTGCTGGAGCCTGGGATGTTGCGGCTCCACCACTGACACTCGTTGGTTTCACTTTTAAACTCTTAGAGGTCTTGGAAAAGAAAAAAAAACCACATCCGACTGGTTCTTTACCTTTCAATTGGCCTGTCCCAAAGGGACTTGAAATGCAGCTGAGTTCTGTGAGGTGTTTTGCATGTGCCTTTCCGTGTACACAAACACGGGCATGTCCTGTTTGGTTTTAAGCTGTCCCCATACTAATGAGGTTTGGAAATACAGCATCTGGGTTCTCAGGTGTCTGCAGGATCTTGGCTGTAAGGAGTGAAAACCCACGCAAAAGCAAGCAAGAGGTTGACAACTGGCATTTCTTTGTCCTCACTTGCTTTCTGCAACGTGGGAATGATCCCAATGCGATCCTGTGTGCTGCCACGGAGGAATGTGGGAGCCAGGTCATTCAGACTTCATACGGGACCCCCACAGAAAATCCCTGCTTTGCATTCCCCTGCTGTGCCGTTTGTATCTCATTCTCTCCTAATACCTGTCCTGGGGTCCCTCAAACCAGCTCTGTTTGCTATGGAAAGGTCCCAGCCAGCATTGAAATCCCATCGCTGTGCTACAGCAAATGGAGAGAGGGTGTAAGAGGTGCAGCCATGGCCTAGTGCAGCAAATTAGGGTCAGATCTGCTCTTTCAAAGAGTATTTTGTAGATTTGGCATAGAAATGTGTAGATTTGGCATGTAAGTGCAGGCTCATCTTCATCAGGAAACTTGGCACCGTGAGTTCTGCAGCAGGGTGACAGGGAGGGACGGGGTGACCCATCTCAGGGCATAAGACTGAGTGTGTCCTGGAGAGAGTCACAGTTCAAGTGTGTGTTATGTATGCGAAGGTACATTAAAATCCCCTTTTGGTATAGTTTTGTAGGTGTACATCTAATGTAAGGCCATAATGGTTGGAGACACGAGCAGCCAGTGCCACTGATGTGCGTCCTGGCTATCTGCTGAGGTCAGTTCTGCAGTCGAGAGTATTTTCATTGCCACTAAATGTCACCTCTGTGCTGGTTTCCCTCTCTGTGACAGCTTCTTTAGGGCTGCTCTAAATGTAAAGCCTCAGTCAGTAGTTAATAAGTGTAGCTTTTTCTAGCTGGGTCGCACTAAGTAGACGGCGCCAGTCATTGTCTTTAAATAGTCTCACGCTTGTAACACCTCAGAGCACTGACAGCTGCTACGTTTAATCACAACATGTTTTTGTTTAATGCAGGCCTGTAAACATTGCTGTTTTAACGGATTCTAACATATTTCCCTCGTTCAGTTTTAGTGCTCCGGAGCTAAAAGCGTCCTGTGGCGCGTGGAGACACAGCGCTGGGAGGGGGGGGCACTGCTGATTCAACAGGCCTTATCTTCCCACCCGACTTCTCAGCCCAAGTTTCTCCTGGAGGCTGATGAGTTATATTTAAACCAAGTTTTCCCCCCTCTTTCCCTCCCTCCCTCCCCCGAAACAAATGCCTGTGCAGCGATGGTCTGGACGGCCGCCAGCCCGAGCCAGGCGCTGCCCAGAGCCGCCTGCCAGGGCTTGCCGTGGGTGCTGTGGAGAGCAGCTCCTCACCTCCCCCGTGTCAGCGCCTGCAGCTCAGTCATCAAGGATTTCAGATAGCTGAAATGTATGCAAGGGTGGTGTTTTTTTTTTTTTTTCCTGTAATCTATGCTTTGAGACTTGGTGTTTTCTCTTCTTTGGACTGGCAGTAATTCCTGTCTTCAGACATTCACAAATCCACCTTATTGTCGAAGGACCTGCTGGTTTCCTCACCTTAACGTGTTTCTAAGTAGCATGATGCCAAAAGTACAGAAATACACAACAAAACACTTCAGTGCAAGCCACTTACCCCTTCATACGCTGATCAAAAAGGAATCCTTTCCTACAGGGCACTAGCTATAGCACAGGAGGTACGGAGGCAATTATTTCAGGGCACATGAGAACACAAACTGTTTCCAGTCAGCAGGTAAAGATAAAAAAACCAACCTCACCTTCAGTTTTGGGTCATGATTTTATGAAGGATCTTTGCATTTCATCCAGCTAAAACAGAAGGACTAGAAAAGTTGAAATTTCCTTATGTTCATCTGACTGGTTAAAGCAAAACATCCTGATGTGTGTAGTGTGATTTCATGTCAAAGAATGCAAAAACTCTTCCTTTTCTGATCATATTAACAAGAAAAAAAAAAAAAAACCCAGCAAACAAAAAGCACTGAAACTCCCAACTTGCTTTTAAAGTTCTGCAACACTTAGTAACTGTGTGTTGTTGGAGCTTTACCTGGCTGCTGACATTTCCAGTCCCTTCATTGTTTCCTCTGTCTTGAGGCAGAGGTACTAAGTAGCAATAGCTTCTGTTAGACTTGTTATCTAATATTGATTGAACCCCGTGAATGTTTGAGCTGTTACAGTGCCAGGAAGCCTCAACCTACCCTGACAATCCATCCAGTGAGGGAGCTGGTCTCTGCCCCAAAGTGCTCACAGTGGTTTCATGGGAGAGGCAGAGAGAAGATTATCCTACGACAAAGATGAGGGTGAATTATTTTGTGCTGGCAGCATGTTTTATCTGTCACAGAAACCTCCTCTGCATTCCCTGTCCAAAACATTCCAGGGCCATGCCTCATCAGCTGCTGCTGCGTCATCTCCGGGCTGTAGGGAAGGGCTGTAGCCACAGCCCTTTGTTACTAGGGCTAAGTAAAGGATCTAGGATTCAAGTTACTAGGATCCAAGTAAAGGATCTTTAGGGTGTGTGAGATCCATAACCCTTTTAGAGTTCAGCTGCACTGAGAGCAAACGCCTTGCTGTGCCTTCAGGGAGGAGCCGTGTGAGGTGTGAGCGACCACCTTGGTGCTTATGGAACAAACTCCAAACACTTACTTTTCGGAGGTGATTTTTGGAAGTCAGTATGTGAGGACAGAACATCCACACGGTATAGGCCAGGCAATGGCTTTGTTTATTCCACTGGATCTATTGTCATGGTGGATTATAGCTGAGCTGGGGAGTCTCTCCTAAATACAAACTGTGGACTGGGTACTTTTCTGCATCTGTTTCACGGATGTGATCACTCCTGAAAACATCATCTGCCTTATTGTAACGCTCAGCAATTTGTAAGTCCCCTTACTGTTGCCCTGGAGGGAAGCAGGCTTTGTCTTTAGCTCAACAAGGTACCATGCCAGCTCTGTCTTGGTATCTCATTTGTAAAAAGCACTGCTCATCACTCCCTCCATGGGGACTGCAAGGAGACTTTTTAATATCAAAATATATCAGGGTGTGTCTATCACAATAAAAAAATCTCTCTGTGTGCTTATGCAGGCCCTGGGGCTGGATCTGTGTATGTGGAGATACAAGGATATTATATATATATATATGTAAATGGTGACAGTGTAGTTCCAAAAGCATACCACGCTGAAGGGTATTTATTCCACATTTCTGATGCATCTCTTTGCCACTGGAGCCCTTCCTTGTTGGGGTTTCCTCAAGCTCTCCCCTGAGACTGTGCTCTGAGGCCTAAATTAGTCCCTGGTCTAGCAAATGTGATCTTTTTCTGACCCAGAATCTGCATTTATTGGTAACTCTGTTTGTGGAACCTTACTTTATTCGTTCCATGCCTTCATTTCCATTTTTTCCAGAAGGCAAAATATTCAATACCTGCCTTTCTTCCAGGAGCCAGCAAGTTGAGATGAGTAGGCTTGTTCATAGTTGCCAGGGTGCTGGCTGGTGAAGATGCAGAAAGGATGCTCAGAGCTATGTTTTGGTCCTGCAAAACTGAGAGCAATTCTTTAATTAGAGAAATCCATTTCGAGAGACAACTTGTGTTGTGGACTGCATTTTCCCATCTGTATCCTAACTTCATGTCCTTAGAACTCAAGCTTTTTTTTTTCCCTTAAATGCTACCAAATAACTACATGAATACATCATACCTTGCAGTTCTTATTCATGTTCCCTGAAGAAATACTTTGGTGATGAGTCTCTTATTAGTCTATCATTAAGGAATTTTTTTTGCAGCAGCTTTCATTTTGGCAGCTACTTGGTTGAATTTATGTGATGATGTTGGACAAGACGTGTCCTGGTGAACGTTTTGAGTGCATCTCCTGATTTCTAGCTGCTTTCTTCACATGTGAGGGTTGAATGACATGATGAGCCAGAACACTGCGCTGCATTTCCACTGGAGAAAAGTCAATTGCCTATGGATGAATGTCTGCTTTACACTTCTTGCCTTTTAGCCATCATGGGCTAATAGCAAATTGAAAGTGGTAAGAGCTCACAGCCCATGGCCTCTCTGCAGGAATTTTTATGCCTTTTTTTCTTCCTATAAAAACTTTACTAATTTTCTTGCATCGGAAGGTTAAGGGTCGAGCTACAGCCTGTTCCCTGGAAGTCTGTTTTCCCCTCAAATCAGCAGTAGCCTGTGCTTCTAACCTATTTTGGAAGGTGAACTACCCTCTGTCCTCCTGCCATTTTTGAGTTTATAGCAACAGTGGGCTGGGCATTTTCCCACTGCAGGAGCACAACTGGCGTTTGCCCTTGGACACGTGTGCACACAGAGGCAGAAGTGGGGAACAAGGCTACAACCAGCATACCAAAACCAGCATTCTTTCCTCTTTTTAAATGGCTTCTGGTATCACTGCTGTAGCTCTTTCTCTTGTGAACTTTGTATAAATTGCTTGCAGTATTCCACTGAGTGCCTTTCTTGAACAGTATGTTTGAAGGATCCCTCTGTAGCTCGGTGTTGGTGTGGGAGGGTGAGCTGATTGACTTCTTTGGGTTATAGTGATTGTAGGAGAAAGATAAAAAGCCCTGCCACGACTGCTCAGCTGAACAATGTGCATTATTTCTACTGGAGTGCCTTTTGCCTGAGCTACGTAAGTGCAAATGCAGAGAAGATGATGATGTTTTTCCTCTTTTTTTCCCCTCCATCTGCACAAAGTGGAACTTCTCTGCTGAGAAAATTGTCTGTCTTGATTTTTAAACCCTGCTCTTAATGCCTGGAATGTGTGTGCTCCTCTGATGGAGAGCATTGAACTCAACCCAGTCACTTTCAGTTTACAACATGCTAAAGAAGAATAGGAGTTGACCCTCCTGTTCTGGAAGATTGAACTGGAAGTTCAGGATTAACAAAATCGACTCTGTCTTTTCCCCTTTGAAACAAGCAGATGGGATCATTTTAACACAGAATTTGCTGAAGTTTATTTTGACTGAAGTCTGACGTCACGTAAGCATCCCAGGCAAATATTTAAGGATAAAATGCCATATTGCTGACTTACAGTGCTCTAGCTGTTGGTTTAAACTAACTATGGTTAAAAAAAATCACTTGTATTGGCAAAGGTTCTGTTAGCAGAACAGTAATTGTTTGTATATAGTGTTTTAAACCAGTTGTGTTTTCTGCTCTTACGTTAATGGAAAGCATGTTTTGACATCCTCCCCTTAGCTCCCTGACTAAACTGTCTGGATTTGGAATTCCATCTGGCTGCACTGAAGAGACTCTTCCCTCTATCCCCACTCGAGTATCTGCTTTGTGAATAAAGGAGCCACAGAGAGGTTTTTTTGAGAGAGCAAATCATTCTGCTTTGAAAGTCAGCAGTGCAATGGTGCTTCCTGGCTACCCTTCTGCTCCCTGAGCCAATGCTCCTGCAGGGAAGGAGTGTGTAAAGGTGTAAAGCAAAGCACACCTGACCTTCTCATTGCTTGCTAGATAGAGCCTTGGCTCAACACTGCCATTGCTTGGCAGCTTGTGTTTTGACTGCAGTTGAGCCTTTTGCATCTGAAGCAGGGACCTCATACCAGGCCCTACTTTGGATCTGGGCTCCTTCCCAGCCTCTGTGTGGATGCTCCTCTCTGCTTCAGCTCACCATCTTCTGCTGTTGCTCAGTTTGCAAGTGGAGGCATTCTTAGCATTCCTTCCAGTCTGCATGGTAGCTGCACAACATCTAATTACAGCTCTCCACAACAACTAGCCAGCAAATTAACATTAGAATGGATCTTAAGGTTTTGTAATTACTCAAAAATGTCACTGGGCTGGAGGAGTGCTGGGCTCTGCCTGTCAGCAGCCCATCCTCCCAGGGCAGCAGGCTGCAGCCCCTTCCTTCTGCCTTTGGAGTCTTCCTGTAGGTGAAAGCATTGTGGTCCTGAGGTCCTGAGCAGCACCTTCCTCCTCCATTATTCTGGTAACTGCTTTGGGTATGTCACCCAAGCTGGGGACCAGGCTGTCAATGGGAGCTGAAAATGTTGCTGAGTTTCTCTCCTGAGCTGAAGCATCCTGGCCATTTCTAAACACTGGCAGCTGCTACTTTTGTCCTCTCCCACTTTTGATTTTTTTGTTGTTGTTGTTATTGTTTCTTCAGGCCAAATGTGTACTGACATTTGTGGAAGAATTGCCTTTGGCAAAGATGGAGCTGGTATGTGCAGAACTGGTTCACTGGGAGCAGAAAGCCTTGCCCTTGGGCAGAGCAAAAGCATCTTTTCTGCTCTTATCACTTGCTTTGTGACTCGCCCTGCCAAAACCAGGGCTTTATTTTCACAGGAGACTTACCCCTGTGGAAGGGCTGGAGGCAGCAGGAGCAGTGGGGATGTTTACATTGCTTGACTTAAAGCAGGATAAAACTTCCATCAGGATTTAAGCCCCTTCCATAGGCAGTGCAGAAGCAGTTAACTCCAGAGCTTCACTCAAAGTAACTAGATCTCCTGGTACATGAAAAAAAATGAATTCTTCAGCTTCTAATGAGGGTACTTGGGGTAAGTGACTAATGCTGGATGTTGGAAACCCTATACATCCCACAATGCTCTACATCAAGAGCATCCTATAGCTAAACTGAGCTTTAACTGTGTTTCCACGTTAGTTTAGCCAGCATTCACTTTTGGGAGAAGAAAGGCCTGCTATGAATTGAGGTCGCTGCCTTTTTGTAGAAACAGAGGAAGGAAGGAAATAATAGTTAATAATGCATATGAGCAGCAACGCTGCTGGGGTTGCCTAGCAGCCAGTTTAGACAAGCAAGAGAATAAAAAGGGCTGGCTGAGGGAATGTGGCTGGAACTGGTTTCTTGGTTTGTGGGTGGAATCTGACCCATGCAGTCCAGTTTGTGGTTGTTATTTTTTTTGAGAGGGGGAAGGAGATGGTGGAATTTACCACTAATGGATATTTTAGCTCTGTCAGATCATCTCCATCCACTCCCTCACCCCCATCTGTTTTCCCTTTTACAGGGTTTTTTTTTTCAAGTGTAACTTGGAGAGCTTTAGCCAAAGGGAGGTGTTAAAGTTTTGTATGGTTTCTGGAGATGGAATGGGCAAAAAAAAACCCCTCTCAAAGTGACTTTTTCCTTCTATTTAGGACTGTATCTCTAGCAGTCTGGAGATCATTAGCATTTCACTGCCTCTTCAGTATACCACAGTACATGCAGTAAATGCTGTATAGGCTGGAAATAGCTCCTGCAGTCACACTTAACATTTCTAACGTTGCTCTCTTTCTTTCGTGTGAGAAGTGGATGTACATTTCATTTTCTGGAAAGCAAAAGTAGAACGATACTTTGGGGAGGGAGGGGGAGGGGGGGGTGGAAAAGGAGGCTGAGCTGCCATATGATTGTAAATAAACTGCTCCCTCCTCCATGAGGCCAGACATTCCCCAAAGTATGAGGTTGGATTAAAAACCACTAGGAGGTAAAAATAAGGAAGGCTGCCTGTTCCAATAGTGACTCTCTGAAACTGGGTTCTTCTTTTTACTTTTTCAGTAAGAGTTGGAATGCTGGAAACCTTTTTTTTTTCTTGTCAGGCATAGCTCTGAGGGAGTCACAGAAACCCTAAAATCCCCCTCTAGTACCCTCACTTGAGATGAGACACGTCAGCTCTCAACTTTAAAGTGTTTTCCTCATCCCAGCAGTATCTTTTTAGCACATTAAAGCAGGTGGTGTGAGAGCACCTAGAAAGGAATAAGAAATAAGAAGGATCTTTAATTTGCCCATCTTAATGAGGAATAAGAATAGTGTCTCCTTCAGGAAACTCTGAAATGAGTTGCTGGGTCAATGCTAGCAAAGACATCACTCCAGTAATTGTGGTGGAAGGACCAAGGGGGTCTAGACAAAGAGTTTTGGGAGTTTGAGCTTGCTTCTTTGCAGGCTGATCATTGAGAAGAAGAGATCAGGGTTATCAAGAGGTTGGTTATGTCGGTCTACACTGCTTCTGCTGTCATGGCAGAGATGTTCCTCCTAGCCAGAGTCCTTTACTTGGCCAAATATCGCCACGTTAAAGCATCTTTTAACCTTATTTCACACAGCTTGGACATTTCAAGTCTACCATAAGGCAATGGGTAGAATGGGCAAGGGTACTACTGTTAAGTAAAGGAGCTTGGTTTGAGTTTACTTTTTTGCATGATGGGTACAAATGCTGCCAGATCACCTCAAATAGCTGCAGATGCTGTGGATTTTATCCCTTGGCTGGGGAGGTTCCTCGAGTTATGCCATTTCCTAATTTGCAGTTGTCAGTTGCTAAGCTGAACTCTTGGCTGCATTGAATGATTTGCTGTTCTGAACAGCACAAGAAGAAGATTCATCTACCTCCTGCAAAATATTCCAGGATCTGCTGCTCTCATGCAAGAGGCATCTGAGTCCCCCTGAGAAGGAGAGAAATGCAATGAGATGCTGGAAGACCAAGGAGCAGTTTGGGGCTGAGGTCAGCAATAGTTGGAAAACAAAAAGAAACCTTTAAGAACAGCATTTTTGAAAGCCCTTATTTGAAAAGTGCCCAATACTGTGACTTTTTAGTTTTTATCCAGTGGATCAGTGATTTCTGCTTTGTTTTAAATGCCAGAGAAGCATCAGAGGCACTGAAAGCTCCTCCATCCACACCTGGAAAGGAGCAACTTTCAAGTGAGAAGCTTCCTCATTAATCACCCTGAAGGTGAACTGAAGTGATGCTTCCATTTAAAAGCTGGAGGGACAAATTCTGTCCAAACTGCTCCTATTGAATTTGGGAACCTGTGACAGCAGCAAGTGGCCTTAATGATGATTAGCAAGCACAGCAGAACTTTTATGGTTTAGATCACAGCCCTACACCCAGGACAATGTTTCCACCAGCCCAGCAAAAGCCCATCTCTAGGCTTTATATCCACAAAGAACAAGTTCTCCCTTAAAATCCTCTGTTAATGTTGCTTATGATTAGTTGCCTCTGGTTTTAATATATATTTTAAAAAGCAGAGTAGGGAATTTTCAATCAGTTGCCACGTTCCCAGAACTGAGAAAAACCACATCTTTATCTAGTGACTTTCTCCCCTTCATCAAATCCGAGGACACACCAAACCTCCAACCACTCTCTCCCAAAATCTTCTTTCCCAGCCAGATTACCTTTCCCTGCACTCAAAGATACCAGCAAGAAAGGTAAATCTGGTTTAAATAAGATAGATCCTGGTTGAAAAGGATTTAAATGGTGCTGGGAAACTTCTAGGAATCTACAAATGAAGAGATGAGGGGGTGGGGAAAGCAGCTGAAAGAGGGCTGGTGCTTGCCTGGGCTCTGAAGGAGGCATATAGAGCTCTGCATAACGACCAAGAACTACTGTGTGCAAAAGAGGTGAACTCCTTAATAAGGGGTGGGTTGTTTTTCTTTTTTAAACACGAAATTGTTCCTTTCCTGGGCATCTGCAGAGATCCAGGCTGAAATCTGGCATAAAATAAACCCCAAACAAAGAGCAAACCCCACAATCCTCATCCCACCTCATCCCTCCCTCCCCCCGGCCCCGGCAGTTACTATAGCAAATAAATTATTTGTCAGTCCTCCCGGGCTTCTGAAAATACCCGCTGACATATTTAGTGTGCGTTCGCGGCGGGGATGGGGATGTTTGGTTTGGGAAGCGCTCCCTGCGTTGCCCGGCAACGCGCCCTGAACACGGGAGGGGACCGGGACCGCGTTACCCTTGGCAACCGCTGTTGCTCCCCAAACAGCCTCCCCGAGCATCGGCCTCTTCCTCCTGTTGCCGATGGCTTTGAGCTCGTTAGGAGGGGGGTTCCCCCGACATCAAAACATCTCAAAGTTCTCTCAGAATTAGGACGAATGACAACTCCTCCCCCTCCCTGTTACTTTATGATTCGAAATCTTCCCGTTCAAACACGATCCTGATCCGTGGATGAGCTTTTAAAAACTGCAGCTCTGCCTTGTCCATTTAGGGGATGGATAAAATAGTTTCTGGGTGTTACCTGACCTCCCTCTCCAACCAGACTACAGCCAGAAAGTTTAGTGGGCTGAATGTCACAAAGCCACCTACTCTTATCTCCAGGCCAAAAATACTGCCCAGGGGAATTTATTGCCTGGGTAAAAGGTATAACTTGGTTAATTCTAGTTTGGTAACAGTCTATTCCTTATCTTTGGGAGAACATGAACTGTTGGAGCAGTATACAGCTGTAACCCTTTAATTTCTCCCATTCATGGAGCATACAGTGTGTCCTGTTACCCTACCAAAACCCCAGCAGTGCCTTTCTCCATGTGCAGAATATTCAAATACATATTCCCAAACTGCATTTCTGGGGCATCTGAAGCAGCTTTCTAGTTTCATTGCCTTCCCAGGAAGAGCTGCATGTCCTGAACTCTGCAATACCACTCACCAATAGCTGTATGAACCTCACATTTCCATAGGAAGAAAGAAACCCCATCTCATTCCTCCCTCTTTGCTGGTAGCTGTGCACCGGTCTGGAAAGCAGTTGTTTCTGTCCCATTACTTGCTGAAACATGCACCGAATACTGCAATGGAACAGTTGAATACCAACTCATGAGGTTAGTTTTGGGACCTCCCCTCCCTTGCCAGCTTTTGGCACTTAGGCAGAACAGATTTTGAACTTGAGGCGGTTTTACTGCACATGTTGAAGCAGAATCATCAACAAGCCAATGTCAGACTTTTGTGAGAGGGCTTTGCACATCCCCATGAGGCTGTTTTGGTGTGGCACCAGCGCATTAAGGGTGATGTGGAGTGCAGGAGCACAGCCCAGACCTCCGTGGTGGTTCCTTCCCAGTAACACCCGTTGCAGGTCAGGGGGATGTTCCTTGGGAGCATGTGAGTTAGCACAGCCTGGGAGAGCATCTCACGTGCAGGCAATGTGGTCAGAGCTCATGGAGGTGTTGGAGAGAGACAAAGAAACCTGCCTTTAGTGTCAGGAGAAAGCAGACAAGCCCTCATCCTCGTATCCACCCAGCTGCTACCTGCCTTGCAGAGGGAATTCTGACCACTTCTTAGTTTTCTCCTTGCCCCAACTCTCCTTTCTGGCTTCTCAAACTCCCCAATACAAACCCACAGCAACACTAACATTCGTGGCCACTTGTTTATACCGAGTTTCAGTCCACCCCATGGTAGTGACCTCCAGAACACTGACAGCTGATGCTCTAAAACCATCTCTGAACAGCCACAGTTTATGTTTGTGGCTTGTTCTGCTTAACTGCTGTAAGCACCACAATGCTAGTGAATGGTGCTGTATAAATAAATGCTATACCAGACTGTCTTGGCAGTGCTCACTCCTGTAGTTCCTCTTCACAGGATAGGCATGGTGGAATCAACTGCCCCACATCTACGCAAAGTGCTGCAGCAAAGGTCCCACCTCACACTTAAACTGTCAAAAGGCTGGCTAGCCTTAATACCATGGGAAGGATGATCTAGTCTGAACAAGTAAAAAGTGAAGGCTGATGCACACACACAGGTTTGTCCTATAAAAGGAACCTTTGAAATGCTTTTGTGCCAGTTTTGGCTTGGCACACCGTTGGATCACAGCCCTGGGAAGCCCTTACAGTGCACCTATTAAAAACAGGGGGAAATTATTAGTTTGAGCCCAGAACTTGTTCTTGCTTTCACCAGATACCACAAGTGCATATGTTGTAGGCAGTATCTGAAAGGCCTGGACATGGAGCACAATGTGGTGTGTGACTCTCACCCTTCCAGCTGTGAAAGCTTGCTCACTGCTCAGTAAACAGCAACAAGTTTTTCCTTAGGTAGTTTTATTTGCCATCGTCGTAGCAAAACTTTTCTAAAGTCAAGAATAAGCTACTTAATAGGGAAGAAACAAGGAGTTTCAAGCACTTGCTGCCAAAGTTGTGCTAGGCTAAAAATCTGGAAGCTGTTGGAGTTTGCCTTAAAAGCAAACACGTGGGACTGGTGCAGGTGAGTCTGTGGGAGACTGAGGGTGAAATGCAGCTCAGCACTGAACAGGCTGGGTGCTGGCTCCTGCGTTTCTGAGCGCCAGAAGAGACGTGTTCAGGTCTGAAGGAATCCAGTCCTGGCTTTTGACGCTTGGAGAGTGTTTGTATCATTAACCTAGAAAGAAAACAGGACAGATTTTTTTCTAGGAGAGGAGGTTTGCAACGTTTCTTTGCCCTTGTTCAGGTCTGAGCAGCACGCACGTGGGATTTCTCCACAGGCTGCTGCCAGCAACGTTAAACCTTCACAGTTTCTACTATGGAGCCTCAGCTGGCTCTTAAGGAAACTCCAGATCCCAGGGCCAGCATGGATACATTCCTTGCTCTCTTCTGCCTCGCTGAAAAGTTAAAGAAACAGCAAAGATGAGTGAGCTGCTGTTACACAACAGTTCCGTGTGGGACTGGGTGGGTGTCTATTACTTGACTTGATTCCACGAGATCTAATTAAAGACCGAGTGTGTATTTGTATTTTGGTATATTATTAACTATTGCTAATAAAAGCCATTTCCAAATTTGTCTTTTTCCATGAGGACAAGGTTTCAGCTACACTGCCTGCTGTCCTTGAAAAGCATATTTTGGGTTTATCTGTGTTTCCAGGTAACTGGAGCTTTTAGACAAACAGCATTTGCTTCTGGTTTAAATTAATTTAACCTAATCAGTGGAAAGCTCTGGTGCCTTCTCTGTTTATAACATTTTGAAGCAATATAATAAGCAAGCTCTCCAGAATCAGCTTGTTAGCTAGTTCCTTGTCGTATTTGTTCTTCCCCCTTCCCATCCCTCTGCTTACCTCTGTGTATTAAAGGGCTAAAGGTTACGACACGTGCTTGAGGACACACTTTAGATGATCTGGCTCAAGTGCCACCTCATTTTAGTCTGGAAGAGCTCTCCTTTGGCTACAATGGAGATCAAGGTATGTCCACACTGCTCAGAGTACAGAGATTGGCCCAAACTTCTCCCTCAACTGCTGGAAGGAGACGCTGGTTGAGGAGGAGTTGGTTGTGAAATGTGAGTGTGCTGCTCCACGTGAATGGTACCCGAGGGCATGTTGCATCTTGCAGCATCCCAAGCTCTGTAGGATGCCTTGGTGTCGTGTGGCTGCAGGCATTACAGGCTGGCCTTGGCATGGGATGAGGAGGTTTGGTGCTGAGGTCAAGGTTTTAATGAACCAAGACTCTGTCCAGTCTTCAGCTGTTTCTTGGCCCTATCTGAAAGCCAGAATAGCAACCTCTTCTTCCAGGGCTTTTAGAGTAGTTAGAAACGGAGGACGTACTGTAACTCTCCTAAATGAAGCTAGTAGCATGTTGCTAATTGTACAGCATTTTGGACAAGGAAAAAGTACTACCTGCTGATTGGAATTTCAAGGGAACACTTGTTGTTTCTTGGAGATAAAGGAGGCACATGGAGGCAGAAAGCACGTGGGCTTTGAGACGAGTATTTGCCTTTGTTCTGCTCTAAGGTGGTATGATTCACTTGATCCCTTTTTCATTCACATCAAACAAAAAGTTGCTTCTTCCAAAGAACAAACCCCTTCCTTTGTGTGTTCTGCTTAAAACACAACCAAGGTCTTTTCAGGGCAAAGTCTTGAGAGATTAAACCGATGAATGAAATGGAAACTATTTCAGGAGGTTTTCTTTAGTGAAATAAACGTGGCATAGAATGTGGTGGGTAAAGCTGATGGGTGATGTGCATCTGCCAGGAGAGACAGTCTAAACCTGCTGTTCCCTGCATTTGTTTCATTGTTTTCAGTCACATTTGTGAGTGCTGAAGACACTCAGCAGTGAAGTTATTCGATGCAGATACCACACTTCCTTTTTTCTGAAGTTGGGAGAAAATAACACTTGGAGCTCACATGGAATGTGACAGTGAAAGAACATTTGTGTTTCTCCTGAATTGGGTTATTGCTGTTCTGGTTTTTCTATTTATCTAAGCTCCAAGCCAACTAAACCTGAATGAAAGTTTTTGGAAACCAAGTAAAGTTTTTCTGTGTAAACCTTCCCTTCAAAGTATGCAAAAAATGCACCAAGAAAAAAAAAAAAAGGAGAGCAAGAAGGCAAAGCCTTGGAATTGGATTTGGATCCCAGCAGCTCACTGTTATGGATGAGGAACAACTCATTGTGTATGAAACTACCACCTTCATAGCTGTGTCCTGAATCTGAAGAAGCTGAAATCAGGTAAAAAAACCAGCCAGGTGAGCTTGGAAAAGCAAATGGAAGAGCTGAAAGTGTGTTTTATCTTCAAGTGAGCAAATGATTTGCTGGAACAGGAACAGGTTTATTGTTTTGAAAGCAACACTTAGTGTGATTGTGTGGTTATTCTGTATTAGCAGAAGCTATTCCCTGACTGCTGGTACAGTGTAGCTAATACCTTTTACATTTTCACCTTCATTAAAGAAAGATCTGTGACGACAAGACCTGAATACCCCACACAAGAGTCAGACTGTGCCAGTTCCACCAAGTCTGGAAGCTGTCAGGGATGGCTGCTGGTGCTCAGCTAGCTGTGTGCTTGTGTGTCCCACAGAGTGAGGACCAGAGCACCAAAGAAACATAAAAGAACTTCTCCCCCTGGGCAGACTCCCTGCTCTGCCTCTGCAGCAGTTATTAGATGTTTGAGGTTTCAGCGTTTAGCTCTGAAACCTTTGCTTTGTTTTGGTGGAGTGTTTGAGTGTTCAGGAGCTGACAGTTTAGATTAAAACATTCTGTGTAAAAATACTTGCAGTTCCTCCTCCTCTCCTGGACAGCAGAGGCTCAGGGACACCCTTCTCACTGCTGGGGGTTCTTGCAGCAGCCCCATCTCTTCCCAGGCTCTTCTGGGGAGCTGAGGAACCTGTGCAGAGGCTGCTGCTTTCCCTCCTCAGCACCCAAAGGCAACTCGCAGGAGAAAGCTGATATTCCTCTGCTGTCCCTTCCTTTTCTCCCCCTTCTTGCTGCAAATTGAAATGTGGAAAATATTTTGAAATGCTCCTCTCATCTGTGTTTTCCCAGCGTTTTGGAGCTGTTTTAGGCAGGAGAGATTAACAAAGGCAAGGCTATTTACATGAAAGCAACGTGGCTTATGAATGAGACGGTGACAACTGGAGTTTTTATCAACCCTCAAGGCTTGTAATATTACTCCTCGTCTTTCTCAAATGCATTCAGACTTTGACAGCCCTCTGAGACCAGTGCTCAAAAAAATACCTTACCTAGGGGGGTACTGTGGCTTTTTTAGGAGTGGGAAAGTTGAAGCAGGGAGAATGGGAAGGTCCCGTTCAAGGTCACGGAGCAAGCTGGTGGCAGACCCAGAAATAGCACCCAGAAGTTATTAGGGTTTTTTTTTCTGTATTTCCTTTCCTGTCACTGCTGTTTGCTTGGATACCAGAGAGCTTTGTGTAAACAGAAGGTTTCCAGAGGCAGCAGCCGCCTTATCTGCCTGATTCATTCAGTGATGATGCAACCTGGAATCCAGATTTCTGCAATGCCTTCCACAGCTGTGATGCTGCATGTGACATCACTGGCTGCATTGAGCAACCAGCCTTTTAAACCTGTCTCTACCTGAAATGCCAGTGTCTTGAGTAAGGCCATTCTCTCCCTTTGCATGGTCAGGTCCTGTCTGCTCTTTCCTTGGTGCCTAATAACTGACTTGCTTTTTGCTCTTAGCCCACTAAAGAGCCCCAAAGCTGAGAAAATCAACTGTGAATGCTGATCCTCTCTGTGACCTATCAGTAGCTTTGTTGACTACTAATTAACTTCTCAGTTTGTGCAAGCTACCCAGTGCCAGGGGGGCTGCCAAGCTGTCAGGCTTTCACCAGCTGTCCAGAACCACGAGACACCTTTTAATAGCTTCTGTCGGTCACTTCTGCAGCTAGAGAGTTACAGCCCTCTCCCCCAGCCAGGAGTGGGAAGCAGGCATGGCTGGGATGAAGCTCTCTGTCTCAGACCAGATCTAAGAGGAAGGCAGCAAACTTTACCTCTTTGGGAAGCAGGAGGGCTCACTTTTGAGCTGCCGTTGGGGATCATGAACACCATAAAACTTCCTCCCCTGTGGGAGCTGAAAAGATGAGACCAAAGAAGACCAGTGAAGTTCTTCCGTGGACATTTGCTTCAGGGCTGTGGCAGAACTGACAGAGCTGCAGAAGCAGACAGCCAAGCTCCAGCAGCTCATGAAGGAGCTCCAAGGCTGTTCCTTACTTTGTATGCACAGCTTTGAAGAAGAGGGAAGAGCAAGACTTTGGATGCCACATTTCATCTCCTCGAAAGCTGGTGCCTTATCCATCCTCTGGAGCTCTGGCTCACTTGGTAGCTGTGCTCCCAGGTCAACAGCAAAGCTTTGCAGCACCTTGCAATGGTTTCTCAGAGCACAGGAGCTCTGTTGACATTGTCAACTTCTCATCAGTGCCAATTAACATTAAGCAGATGAGGCACACGTTATCTGTCTCTGATTCTCAGGAAGCACACCATGGCTTCAGTGGGAAATGAATTCTTCTTTATCCAGGATGTTTCACTGATAAACAACATAATAAGAAGTCTTGTCCATGTGCCTTTGTAGTCCAGTACTTCTGTGTCTGTCTACCTTGTCTGGAAGTACCAGATGCAGATTGCATCGGAGTCTTTGTGTCTGGCTTGGTTGTCATCATCAACAGAGCCTGTGTTTTGTAACAGTTCTGAAAATCATGATGATGATTTATTTTGGCAGCAGACAGTTTGTCTTCCACCCTGTTTGCCTCTTTTTGGGCATTGAGTGAAAGCAGAAGACAAGAGTTTATCAGCGGAGATGAGTAGGTTGTAATTATGATCTAGTACCTCTGAGTGTCCTTCTCTGACAGTAACTACACTTGAAAAGAGACCTTTCCATAGACCTGAAATGCCAAGATCTGACCCTGCCACCACCATTCTGAAATAGATCTTTAACACACATTTGGCAACTTACCCACCTTTCCTCTGTAACCTCACCGTGCTCTATGCAAAGCCCTGGAAAGCTGTGAACTGGAGCCCTGGGCACAAGCAATAAACAGTAAAAAAAACTCTTGCAAAAGTTATTAGGATGTGAACACTTGAAGTGATCTCTGTGTCCTTGCCTGAGCATCTTCACCTGAGCTTTACACACCTGCCTCCTTGCCAACAGTGTTTAGCTGCAAATCATTTTGGTCTGGAAGAGATGGAAGGGGATTTCATTCATTTACCACAAGAATTAAGTCTTATTTTCATGATCCCACAAGTGCTGTTGCAACTGGTGTCTTCTGACAAAGAAGTTTTAGCTAAAAACTGTGCAAAGGCCACGATGGGGAGAGGCAGCTGCTGCCTTGCTATAGTGGAGCCTCAGGGAATGGGGTCGGGCAGAGCTGAGGGCCAGGGAGGGACACAAATGCTGATAAATAGTGACTTAATTCCTCTGCCTTGTTTCTGGCTTCTTATTTTGTAGCTGTATTTGGAGCAGTGACTGTGTGAAGCTCTGTGTCTACTCTTTTCTCCTGGATGCAAGAAGGAGGATGTGAAAGAGAAAATGACTTGCAAACTGTGGGGTTTCGGGGAAGCTGGGAGAGTAATTGTTGTAATTTGCTAAGGGGTAGCATGGGAATATGAGGTCAGCAAGGACTGGGAAAACAAGCTTAAAACTCTGTTTTGTCAAGGATCTAAGTATTTGGGGTTTCCTTCAGTGGCTGAAAGAGAATAAACTGGTAACTTCTTAATTATTGAATGGAGAAGAGAAATAAACCAGGGCTGCAGCATGGGAGGACTGGAGGAGGTCCTGCTCCAGCATGGGAGCAGCACATGGCTCTGTTTAAAGGCTGCTGAGATTTTTTGGGCAAGGACATAGCTGGAGGGGGGTGGGGGGGTTGTTTCTTTATGAGGGTGATTTGGATCCAGGGTGAATCACTGCTCCTCTGATAGTCCTGGTTGACTATTGGTTGTGATTATAAACCCAACTGACCGCCTCACTTTCCAAATGAAAGCATTTGGTGAGCTCCAGGCACGTACTTAGATGGGATTTGGGGTTTTTTTCTCAGTAGTTCAGCATGGTAAGGCAGAGGGGAAGAAAAAAAATCCTTTTAAACATACGCTCGTCCTCGTCCAGATCTGAAGTTGCCCTCACTATGACACAATCATTTTCCAATGCTACTTTTTGGTTATATTTAGAAGTGCATTTTCTGTTCCTTTCCTCTCCTTCTGTGGAACAATTGTGCAACTTTCTTTTTTTTTCTTAATATAATACTGCATTAAAATTAGCTCCAAGACTAAAAAGAGTCCTGTGTGTAGGAAGGTAGCTACCTTCCTTCCTGACACTTCCCCTGCCTCTTCCACTGGGAGTTTGGTTCCTTGGGTGTTTGCTGCAGCGTGGAAGCTGTGTGTTCTCTTGCTCATCTCCCCTCTTCTCTTCCCAGCAGTGAGCATGCAGAGTTCAGAGGGTGGGTCAGACTCAGCAGCTTCTGTGGCACTTCACCCTTCTGCATCAGCCCAAGCTCCGGTGGTGCAGCCAGTGCCGGCGTCGCAGCAGGTAACGTATGCACGGCTGGGGATGCTGTTGCCATGGAGAAGAGACTTGTTTTACTGGCAGATGTATTTTAATCCAACGTTTTTATATGAAGGAGGGGATTGTTAATGAGTTTGTGGAGGTAGCTGGGAGAGCCTGTTGCTGGACTTTGTGTTGTTACAGGCCAGGGATGTTTCACGTTGTCAGCCTTACGGACTTTTACATTTTAACTTGGCTACCCAAGAAAGTCACTCCTGTCACTTTGGTGTTTGCTTCAGTGTGATTTCCTGTTGTCATTATTTGATGTGTCAATATAAGCAGGAGAAAACAAAACAGTCCTTAAAGGCAGCTCTGCAGATCAGGTACCAAGCTCAAGATAGAAGAGGTGGGAGGAGTGCTTATGCAGGGCCGAGGGTGGAGAAGCCGTGTGCTGGTGTCTTCCTTTGGTAGGTGGATGCTGACATTTTAAACTGGGGAGAGGGGATTCGTTATTCATATACATGAACATGATGCACTTGGGGAGTCTCCTGGTAGGAATGAAATGATAGCTCCAACTGATGAATGAAAATAGTCCAGTGCAAAACGGGAAGGGTTAAATAAAACTGGTTCCTTTTCGTGCCTTTTGGGGAACTATCAAAAGAAGTTTCTGTTGCAGGAAGCTGGAGGGATAAGAGGATGGGTGGGTGTAACTTAGCTACACCCTTCTCCAGCTCCCAAGAGAGCAGAAGTAGCTGCCATTGGATGCTGATGAAAAGGAGCAACTGTAGGAATTGGTAGGAGCATTCAATTCACCAGGAGACAGGGACATTCAGAGCATGTGGCTTGCTGCACGCTTGGCCATCTCCCTGTCCTCTCTCAGCCATCCCATCTTCCATCTCTCGGGGTGATGCTCTTTGCTCCCCTTGTGACGATGTGGATGCACTGTCACTGCTGAGCCTCACAGGGACCCTCAGGCATTAGTGTGGTTCGACTGTGACAACGTCTTGAAGAAGATTAAAGAACCCCATCAGCTTTGGATTATGACATTACCTGCCCAGCCTTCGCCAGTGCTGGCACCATGACACAGAGTATCGAGTGGAACTCCATGGATGAAGGAAGACCCAGTGGAAGACTGCTGAAGGGGAACATCTAGAGCCTTCCTTTCTCACCAGGAGGACAAAGAAAAGAGTAGGAATGAGCTATTGGCAGCATGACTGGTGTGAGGCTGAAGCCTTTGGTGGTGTTGATCACTGGTCTGCCTTCCGGTGCGAGCAGAGGCTGTTTGAGCAGGATGGCTTCATCTTACAGGTTGGGGATGATTCATGTTTTTTGGTTGGATGGTAGTAGAAGCAACCAGACAGGCAGTGACAAGCTACACAAGTAGCTGAGCTGGGCAGCTGTGCCACAGGAGATGTGTCATTTGGTAAAAGTAACGACAGAGAATGGGTACAAAGCAGGAGAAGGGAAAGGATCTTGCTGAGGTTTTGGTGGAGGTGGCATTGCCAAGGCCTGACTTGAAAAAAAAAGGCTTATACTGTGCCCATTGTGCCCTGGTTACAGCCTCCAAGCTTTCCATGGAAGCTGAAAAGAGAATACCTAACTCCTATATCTTCTAACTCCTGTATCTTCTTCTTTCAGAGGGTTTTGGTCCAAGCAGCAGGCTCCGCTCCCAAAGGAGCGCAGATGCAGCAGATCTCTGTGCCCAGAGTTCAGCAGGTTCCACAACAGGTAAATATCTCTGGGGTGAGACACCACACAGGGACCCTCATGTCCCAGATAACCTTTGGAACTGTGCCAGATGGCTGCTTAGGGAAATCCACGCTCTCCTCTAGAGTTGTATCCGATTAGAGAGCTGGAGATCACTGTGAGAGCAGCTTTTTCCATCTCTCCCTGTCTTAGACTGATGGCAAAAGAAACTCTCAAGACATTTAAAGTATAGAAAGAATCTTCACTGTAGCAATTGTCCTGCATATGTTTGAAGATTTGATGAGTGGTTGATATTGCCATGTACAAGCAGCTCTCCTTCGTAAAGGACTTTTTAATTACACTGCTACATGGACTGTGTGTGGCTCCACTGAAAGGGGAGGTGACAGACAGCCCTGCAGGTGTTTTTATTTATCTGAACTTTGCCTTTTGCAGTCCTTGTTTCCTAAGAAACCAGGTACATGTGGTTGCTGCTTCATGTGGACACCGACTCTTGACTCTTGACTTTTTTCCTCTAGCAATGTTTTACTTGGTTGCTCAGTTTGAGGAAAAAAAAAAAACCTTGTCAGAGGGCAACTGCATCCCTCCCAGCTCACTAAAACCAGGGGCTGGGGTGCAGATGGACACTGTCAACCTCCTCTCTGAAGGCTGCAGCATGATCTCACTGTTATTAGGCAGTGGAGGATCAGCCCTGAGACGTGTGCAGAGGAAACCCAGCTCCATTGTTTCCACTGCTCATGGAGAAAACCATTTCTTTATTTTCATTTGACCTTTTAAAATAAACATGTCCTTTGGGATCCCTGAAGGGGGGAAGGTGTTTGTTTGGGGTTTGTTTTTTATTTTAAAAAGAAAGTCTAAATGTTAAGGTGTGGTTGAAAGTTGTGTAAGGGTGTAGTAGGCAATTTTTCCTGCTGTTCTGAAGCAGTAACACATCCATAACTTGAGTTTATGCTGCTTGTTTCAGGTGCAATCTGTGCAGCACGTATATCCATCCCAGGTCCAGTATGTGGAAGGAGGAGAAGCTGTTTATACCAATGGAACCATGTAAGAGTCTCTTGTAGGCTGTTATGTCATCGTTTCAGTTGGGATAGAGTTCATTTTCGCCCTGTGTTTTGGATTTAGTGTGAGAACATCATTGATTGCACGCTCATGTTCTTAGTTCTTGCTAAGTAGCACTTACCTTAAGTGAAAGACTTCTCAGTTTGTCATGCTCTGCTAGTGAGGAGAGGCACAAGGAGCTGGGAGGGAGCATGGCCAGGAGAGCTGGCCCCAACCAGCAAAGGGCTATTCCATGCCTCAGGAGCCATGCCCAGGCTGGGGGAGTTGGCTGCTCGGCTGTGCATCAGGGTGATGAGCAATTGCATTGGGCAGCACTTGTCTTTTCTTGGGCTTTAGTTCTCTTTTAGTTCCATTTCCATTACTGTTATTTATTGCTATTGTTACTATTATCTTTGATTGTAGTGATTACACTGTTCTTATCCCAACCCACAACTTGTTTTCCATTCTCCTCCCCATCCCCCAGGGAGAGGGGGGAGGGATCGAGTGTCTGTGTG
Organism: Urocolius indicus; assembly: GCA_013401255.1. Lineage (NCBI taxonomy): Eukaryota > Metazoa > Chordata > Aves > Coliiformes > Coliidae > Urocolius > Urocolius indicus. Next base: position 25,273 of record WBNH01000772.1, read on the forward strand.
GGGCTTAGTTGCTGTCTGGGGTCAAACCATGACACTGTAGCAGAGTCCTGTCCCCTCCCAGCTGGGTTGAGCCCTTCAGTCCTCCCAGGCTGCTCCTTTCAGCCTGGTGCTTCTGCTGGTGCTGCCTGTTAAAAGAAAGAAGAGGAGGAACAACTGTGTGTGTGTGGGGGGGTGGTTTCAGGCAGACCCCAGCCATGGAGGAGCTGCTGTCCTCATGGAGAGGGTCTTTTTCTCCAGGGAATCCTGCTACATAAAAGGGTCTGATCTTTTCCTTTGCCCAGCTTGCTGTGTGGTGAGGTGAGGTGAGGTGGCTTTAGGAATCAGAGCATAACTGCTGGAGGAAGAAGGGCTTTTGGTAAGGTTTCCTCTTCCTCCTGTCTTGCTGTGCCTCCAGCTCTGGGCCTGATGCCCTGCTGCCCTCTGGGATGCTCTCAGCCTTCTGCCCCAAGGTTACCTGCAATGGCTGCAGAGCAGCTGCTGGGCTCTCTGCTCTCCCTGGGGCTGTGAGCCTTTGCTCCAAGGCTCTCCCAGCACTGACTGACATTGTCAGGACTGACACGGGCTTCCATTTCAACTGAGCAACCTCCCCCAGAACCGAATCTCATTGTCCAGAGGTGGCTCAGATTTCAGAAACCCTTGTCCCTGAGGTTAACTCTCCGAGCTCTTCTGCTCCTCCTGAGCCTGTCTTTCCTTCCACAGACGAGCTGCCTACTCCTACAACCCCGAAGCTCAGATTTACGCCCCCAGCAGCGCCGCGTCTTATTTCGAAGCGCAGGGAGGTGGAGCTCAGGTGACTACAGCGGCGTCCTCTCCTACAGCCATTCCCTCTCACAACATGGTGGGCATCACCATGGACATTGGGGGAAGTCCAATCCTCTCCGGCTCGGGAGCCTATCTCATTCATGGGGGGATGGAAAACACTAGACATTCTCTGTCACATACTTCACGCTCCTCTCCAGCAACGGTATGTAGCCCTGCAAGATGTTGCAGCTCAAGGGCCAGGAATTAATCCGAGGGAACTTAAAAAGCCTTCAGAAAATGAAAGTTCCTGTCATTAGCACTGTGTATATGTCTGTGTAACGTGCCATGTAAGTGCAAGGGACAGAATAGACACTGCTGTACTGGATATCTTTTCCAGCAGGCATTTGGAATGTCTGTTGCTGGTGGGCAGGGGCTTGTCAAGCTTCCTGAGGGGATCATTGAAACCATGCCACATGCAGATAAGAGAAAATTCATGGGAGTGTTGGGGTTTTTCCCCCCCCACCCAAGCAAAACCATTTAGTTTTCCAGTTCAAAAGAACTATCTGTATTTACTTTTTCTCATAAATATGACATCTGAACACAGGGCTTGGCTCTACCCAAATGAACAAGTACAGAAATGTAACTTTCATTATGAAGAGACCTGGAAAAACCCCATGATTATAATTAGCCCATCACAATGTATGTCAGGCTGATCATGCCAAATGCACAGTGACTGAACAGCCTTTGTGGGTATCTCCTACACCATTGTGTATTCTGTCCATGCCATATATTACAGAAAAATGCATTTCATGGGTAATACTGGTAAAACAGAATTGGTTTAAAGCTCTAATTATTGTTTAACATGTCCCTCTAACTGTCAGTGGAGGTGTCAGGTTGGTAGTAGCACAGGTGTAGAGCTGTGTGGTGTTTGGAGCGGGGGATACAACTGTTAATAACCCAAACCAGCCCTTCTGCAGCTAGAAGCTACCAGGGCTCCTCTCTGAGAATCCAGCAGCCCTAAGCAGCAGCTGCTCAGGTGGGTCCATTTTCTGGGCCACTGCTCACCCTCCTTTCCAGACTGATCATGAGTTTATGTATGTAAACATCATTACAAGCATGGAATGGTGCGTGGGGCCAGACTTCAGTGTGACCAGCAGCACCCAGGGAGGAAAACAGGAGCCATTTCCTCCTGAGTGCTCTGGTCTTTTCCCACAGTTTTAGAACACATGTTCTTTGTCTCCTGAAAGGTTGCCTTTGATCCTGGGGTAAATGTGCTCTGCCTTAGGTAGAAGTAGGGGAAAAGTCTTTAACTTTGGATGGATGAGAAAATGACAGATGCATCTGGATTTGCTGAGGTTTGATCCTTGTGCAAGGATTGTGTGTGTGTGTGTGTGTGTGTGTGTGTGTTCATAGTTAAAATCTAGCCTTGGACCATCCTCTGTTGCTCTGGTTTTTGCTCAGGCTTGTTGTTTTGAAGGAAGTAGCTGCTGATCTTGCCACCTGTGTGGGACTGCAGCTCACAACACAACATTCCTCTTGGGTTTTGGGGTTTTTCTCTTTCATTTCCATGGTGATGGCACAATGTAAAAAACCTGAGTAGGACATGTGTTAATAGAAATGGCCCATGAACAGATTTAGTTTGCAGAGATAAAGCTGAGTGGTTAAAAAAAAAAAAAGGCTTTAGGAAGCTAAATTTCTGAGAATGCATCTGAAATACATTCACTCTGTTGCAGGTAGGAATGAACTTTCTGAGAGTGTTTTAACACAAAATGTCTGTGGCTTAAGAGGGTGAAATCGTGCTTCAATGAGACTATAAGGATGTGTCTGTGGCTTTCAGTTCTTCCTGCACAGACCAGAGTCAGACAGGGACAGGGCAGAGCCACAGTAACTGCTTTGAACTTCACATCAGAATGCGTGGACAGATAGGGGAAGGCTTGAGGAGAGCAGTGACTAAATCAGATCCATGGGTAGCAACGTTGGTTTTCGTTGCAATGTCTTGCTGAAACAGAGCCCTGGAAAGGCTGGTGTTAAAGAGCCCAGAGTGTCTGCAGTCCTGGCAAAATGTGTGTGGGGCAGGATGAACAGCTCTGTGCAGAGAAGGAAAAGCACAGCTGATGCAGATGTAACCAAGGCAGGGTTTGCATGTGGCCTTGGAGGTGTAGTGCAAAGGGGATGGATGTCAAAGTGACCAACAATGTGAGGGCTTAGTAAGCTGAGAAGCAGCTGCAAGGAATGGATAAGAGAGAAGGTTTGGAGAGTATTGAGTTCTGAGACCTCAAAATCAAGGAACACAGGAACGTGTCCAGGTGGAGTTGGAAACCTCTCAAGAAGGAGCCTCCACACCCTCCCTGGGCAGCCTGGGCCAGGGCTCCCTCACCTCAGCACCAAAGGACTTTCTCCTTGTGTTTGAGTGGAACTTTTAGCGTTCCAGCTTGTGTCTGTTACCCCTTGTCCTGTCACTGGCCACCATAGAAAACATCTGTGGCAGCAGAGCACTATCCATCTTCATTTACATTCGATTCTCAGAGTCCTCAGAGCTCCTCAGCTTTGTGCAGGGCTGCCTGTCAGGCTTTCCCTGCAGGTGCAAGGTGGGGGGACACTTACCAAAAAGCCAAGCAGTGTTTCTGTGCTTGCCCAAGATTTGTTTCTCAACTGACACCACACTGCTCTTTGCTCAGAGGAAGGAAATGGTGTCTCCCTCTGACTGACTCATTTCCTGGAGGCTGCATCAGCAAATCAGCCTTTGGTGCCTCACTGTTTGTTAGCCTGTGTTCCCAAACACCCCCCACTGACACGTGGTCTTCCTAAACTGACCCTCTTTTGAATCCAGTGCTAACTTCTTGAGCAGTGCCACAGTGGTGCTGCTTCTGTTTGGAGAGCAAGGGACAAGTGCTGGAGGTGCTTGGCCAGGGTGTCACGTCCAGAAAGGGATTTGGCACAGGCTGTGTCTTTGGTTGGTAAATGTTGCTTCAGGAGTTAGATCTGCCTTGTTCTGTTCTCCCACCTTTCTGACAGAGCTTGGCTTTGTAAATGGCTGGGTTTATCTCAACTTTTGCCTTCATCCTGCCATGAGTCAGTGCAAACTGGAGTACAGGGAGCTCCTGGTCTATGCAGGAGTGTGCAGATGCTTCCTGCCTGCAGATGAATGTACAACCATGAATGTCAAGTGAGGACAGATGCTGGAGATAGCTGCTGGTTTTACTGCCTCAATATGTGCTGTCTTGTCCTTCCTGCACTTACAGATCACAGGTAGTGGGTTTGAGAACATCTCCTGGAAACTGAGGGTTGTGCTTCTGCCAGTCCCTTAATGGGAGAGGTTAGGGGTGTTTTGGTTTGGTTTTAAAAAGCTTGTGCTCAGGAGCACCAGAGCTGTGGGACCAACAGTCAGGGAGCTTGTCAGAGGTTGCCAAGGGAGCCCCAGTAGCAGAAAGGAGAAGACAAGAAGGGTCCAGGAGAGGGGCCAGGCACAAGGCAGCAGCCATGGCTGGGCTGAGTGGACAACAGGAGCCAGAGAGAGGGAAGCAGCAGAGCTCTTCAGGGGCCAGGCTGCCTTACCATGGCTCTGCTTGCAGAACCTCTGAGATCAGTGGAGATGAGCATCAAGATGTTCCAGCCTGTCTTTGTGGGAAGAAGCTATCTTAGTTGAAACCTGTCTTCTTCCTTCAGAATCCCTTTGCAGTTCTCTTCAGTAGAGAGCTCTTACCCATTCCTGCTTATCCATCCTGTGTGTCAGCCTGCTGCCCCTGCTTTACTGAGTTGCCATTAGGGAGGATTTTATTTTGCCAGAAGTGAAGAAACTACTAACCAAAGTCATTGCTTCCAGTTTTCCTGGAAAGATCTGGGTAAAATGCACCTTCTCTGGATCAAATCTCCTTTGCTCTGCCTCAGCCCATCTGTCCTGTGCTGTTTTTGCTCTAGGCATGAAGGGGAAAGGAGAAGGAAAATTGCTTCTCTTTTCTGCCTGGGCAATGCATCCAGTGGCAGATCAAAAGCCCCTGTGTCTGTCTCCTTTCTGGCTGTGGTGTTTAGTCTGCATGCTGTGCAATAACATCTCTGCAGCTTCACCCCATCAGGACTGTGCCTCACCTGTTTGCCTCTTTGTTTATTTCCACGAGCCTGTTGGTATAAAGCATGAATCATTCAAATATTAATAAAGAAATAATAATCCTGGCTGTTGCTAACTATCTGATTTCCTTCTCTTTCTGTTTTGTTTCCCCTCTGTTTTCCCTCTGTGCACATTTCCTTTAGCTTGAAATGGCGATTGAAAACCTACACAAACACGAAGGGATTACATCACACAAGAGCAGTTTGCTCAACAGCCATGTAAGTTACAACCAGAATTTACAACCTTTTCCCTGCTTTGGTAGCAGCATTATCTTTCTAGCTGTTTGATGTTATTCAACAACCATTCCAAGCAGCCTGTGCTTCTGCTGGGTTGCCCCAAAACAGCTTATTCCCACCAAACAGGAATCCTCCCAACCCCCAAGTGCCGTGGTGTTCGTGTTTGTTTCTGAGCTGCTCTGGGTTCTGTTGGCTGCCTCTGCCCTGTGGTTATTGATTTCATCTGCCTGGCAATGGAAATTGCTGGCAATTAGATAAACACATTTGAGGAAGTTCTTTTCATTGGAATTGAAAGATTGGCTGGAAAATCACTTGCAATTCTCCAGCAATAACTTGGCATGAATCATGACAGAGATCACTTAGGCAGTGTGTCCCCAAAGCCTGCTCCTGTGAGTGCTTTACTGCCTCTTTCTGTGCCTCCAGAAGACCATTTCTGTTACAGTGCTCTGCTAAATCCATTTGCTGGGCCTTCTCCTCTCTGTGCCAACAATTGCCCTGCTTTGTGTGAAGTTCCCACTGTTCTGCTGGGCCTTCTGCATGGTGCTTTGTGGCTCCCATGCAGTGATGCTCCACGGTGAGCACATGCTCCTGTGACATTTCCAGTCCTGCTCAAGTCATTGGGTTTGATTTGACTTCGTTGTGTTTTGGATCAGGCTGAGGCAAGTTGTGCACTGACAAGCCACAGAGCACAAAGTGGTGCTGCTTCATTCTAACAGATTTCCTTTTGCTTTGTATTCGGGGACGGATCTGTTGTCATTCTCAGGTCCTGCAAAAGAACAACCTTTGCCCTCTTCACCCACCTCTTGGTGTTAAAAGCAACAACACAAAAAAAAGCAGACAGGGGATAACCCAAATGCTTGTGTGACTGAGACATGGTGTTGTCAGGCTTGTGCATGAGAACCAGACAGTGAAGCAGCAAGTGACTGTGATTTCTCAAGGCTCAAAGCAAAAGAATGAGCAGGTTTTGGCTGGAGCAGAGCTCATTTTCCTCAGAGGAGCTGGCGTGGGGCTGAGCTTTGGGTTTGTGCTGAAAACAGCCTTGATAATGCAGAAATGTTTTAGTTAGTGCTGAGCAGGGCTTACACAGAGTCAAAGCCTGTTCTGCTCCTCACATCACCCCCCCAGTGAGGATCAAACCCAGCTAAGAATGAAATCCTTTCAATGGTACAGCTTTGGCTTCATCTCCTTTCATGTAGCAGAAGTTTAGGTTGTGAATGACAACCTCACAATGTACATTTGTAGGTGCTGAGAAGCGTTTTGTGAGGGCAAAGTTGGAGGTGAAAGACATAAACTGGGAACAGGGCAACGGAGTGAGGGGTCAGAGGTGGCATTTTGGTATAAATCTCGAGTGGTGAATTGAGTCCCCCAAGTTTCACCAAGAGACAATGGTAGAAAAGAGCCTGATCCTGGGTTACGAGTGCAGAGGCCTTAAGCAAGGGCAATCTCATCCATCCATGAGCATGCTGCAGTCCCCCTGACACCTACCTTGAGTTTGTGCTTAAATACAACATGTTCTTGAGCTGTTTGTTCTGAGGAGATGTTGTGGCTCATATTGTGGCATCCAGCACCTGAGTCTGTTTTGCCACTGCCCTGGTGTGAATGCAGCTGCAGGGTTGGAGGTCTGAATGGAGAGGGAAGCCTTGAAAATGTTAATCTTGGCTGGCCCTGAGGACATTGAAAGGGCTTTTACCAAACCTATCGATTTTAGTCCATTTTTACATCCAATTCCTTCAAAGATTCACTTAATCTAACACTCACTTTATTGATGCTGAACTCATTTAGTCTGATAAAGGAGACTGGGGGGGAGGTTGTCACTTTGCATTTGAATTCCTGTGCTGACATTATGTGCTGGGCCTGCCCTTCCCAGCCAGCTGTGTGTAAATAATTGATATTCATTGCAAACTTGAGTCAAGTGAAATGTCAGAAGAAGTTCAGACGGTGAATTGTGAACAAACCCTGGATGGGCCTGCTCAGATGTTCAGGTTGCTTTGGTAACTGGGGACGTTATTGGTAAGGGAACAGTTGCAGACGTGCCAATCTTCACATTAATGAAGCCTTTGCAGTGTATTTGGTTCCACTAAAATGTCTTCCTCTCAGGCAGAGTGCTGGCAGCTCTCCTCTTGGAAAACACGAGTTCTCACAGGTGTGTTTTGGCTCTGCAGGTACCCAAGGTGGACGCTGGGCTGGCAGCTGGGCTGTGCTTGAAATGCTCTTGCCAATATCTGGCAGTGGTTTTATTTAGGGTATTGACTTGAGGTCCTTTTATAAAGATGCAACTGACAGAAGCTGTGTGAATTAACCTGTGTGAATTAATTACCCAGCACTAAGTCCTCTTGGACTGCATCACCCAGATGAGCTCTCCTGGTGTTTAAGCCTTGCTGCTGTGTGACCCAGCCCCGTCCCAGCCCTCTTTAGACTTTCACGTGCTCTTTCTCTCTTTGTGCTTTCCACACATAAAGCTCCAGTGGTTGTTGGACAACTATGAGACAGCAGAAGGCGTCAGCCTTCCCAGGAGCTCCCTCTACAACCATTACCTGAGGCACTGCCAGGAGCACAAGCTGGATCCAGTGAACGCCGCTTCCTTCGGGAAGCTGATCCGCTCGGTGTTCATGGGGCTGAGGACTCGGCGCCTGGGAACCAGGTTGGTTGCAGTCTGCATTTCATTCCAAAACCCCTCCACTTCCTACAGCTTCTGCATACTGAGAACCTGCTGAGCATCCCTGAGCAGGCACAGGTCTGTCTTCTGAGGTCTGGTGGGGGAAACAAATGCCGTGCTGAGGCACAGAGGTGATTTCTGTGTGTTGGAAGGAACAACTTGGGTTTCTCACCACGAATCGGTGGTGTGAGAGGCTTGGCAACACAGCTCCTTTCAGACATGCTCTAGTGTATCTCATAGGTCTCTGGAGAAGATGTTTTTCTTATCACAGCTGACTGTTCAGTCAGGCTTGTTCTACCCAAATCTAGATAAAGATGCAAGTTTGTTTTCATGGAAAAAATTAAAACCCCAAAGCCTTGGTTTACCTCATCAAATAGCAAAGTGTCCCCTGAGGTCTTGCTGTCATTCTGTTTAATAACACTTTGTATTGTAATGCTTGTCTCTTCTTCTCCAGTTACCATGGGTTACTTGGCACAAACCTTGCTGGGCTTTACATGTGGATGTCACTGATCTTTGTGACATGTGGGTTTAAGTTTTATAGGGGATGATGGCATTCAAATAGTGCTTGGCAGTGAACCCATGTGTGCTGTAAGAAATAGGGTGCATTGTCAAAAACAAGCCTAGGAGTAAATGGCAGGGCTTGCAACGTTGTCTGGCTTGGACTAAGCAGTTTCAATGCTGATACTTCCAGGGGAAACTCCAAATATCACTATTATGGGATCCGTCTAAAACCAGAGTCACCGCTGAACCGACTGCAGGAGGACACCCAGTACATGGCAATGAGGCAGCAGCCCATCCACCAGAAGCAAAGGTAGGGGTGTTCATCTTGGAGCCTTTCCCAAACAAAGCTGCAGAGCCCATCCAGACACTTGGTCTGGCTTGGGAGCAAAGGGGATGGTTCACACCCAAGTGTTCCTGAAGTGCCAGAGCTGAGCTGTGGAAGAAAGGGGTGCCAGTCCCTGACTGCTCTGGGTAGAGAAATGGTCCAAAATCGATTCTGGTAGATGCCCCATCCCTGGAAACAATCAAGGTCAGGTTGGATGGGGCTCTGAGCAACCTGCTCAAGTTGAAGATGTCCCTGCTCACTGCAGGGGTTTTGGGCTAGAGGGGCTTAAAAGGTCCCTTCCAACTCAAACTCTGAGTCTGTGAAATGGTGTTTTTCTGTCTGTTCTGTTTGCCAGTGGCTTGATTCATCAGCCAGCCTGATGGTGGCTGCTATACAGAGAATGCCACCTTATGTGCAGTTCTTCCCTGCCTCCCTCTGACCAAACTGTTTAGGACCTTGGCTATGGAATGATTTGTGCCAAATCAGTGTGAGGGACTTGGGGGCTTGTGTTGTGCTTAAGTGGGTTTTGGGTTCAGTTTGGGGGTTTTTATTGTGTGCAGCAGTACAATGAGGTAGTGCTGTGGTTAATCTTGCACCTGAGTAACTTTTCATATAAAACCAATGTGCAAAGGAGCTTGGAATTGTCTCCTGGAAGCACAGACACTTCTGGTTCTTGCTGGAGTGAGAAAGATGCAGAAGAATTTATTTCTCCATCTCCCAAACAGAAAGTAAATGCAAAAGTCATGTCCCCGGACTGAGAGGCTGCACCCTGGCCTCCACTCCAGCTCTGCTGCTTGTTTTCTTTGTTTGATGTCACCTTGAGTAAACATCTCAACCCTTTTCATTCTCTCTTGGGGAGTGCTTTGCAAAAGCAGGTGCTGATTTTCCCCCTTCAGTTGAGGTGACATAAATGGTCGTCCCTCAAAACGCTGACCTTGGGTGCAGCCTCATGTGTGATGTGATGAAGGCAAAGGTCTGCGTGTCTGTGTTGCAAAGACCGTGTGCATGTTGGCTGATGCCTGTGTAAACCCCAAGCCACACTCTCAATGTAGGTACAGACCAGCCCAGAAGATGGATGGCATGGCAGAGAGCGGGGCCAACAGCAACCCCCACGCGACGCCGGAGCAGTCGGTTGCTGCCCAAAGTCAACATCATCAGCAGTTCATAGGTGAGGAGACAGCTTCAATGTGTTGGGTATCTCAGGACTGAACTTCAGACTTTCAGAAGAGGGAAGGTCTTGTCCAACAAACCCATCTGCTTTGCATTTCTTTGCTTTTCTAGGAAACCTTTATATCTTCTAATAAGCTCTTGTCATGTCACCCTTGCTGAGTTCATTTGCTGATCCTTATACCCACAGGAAGACTTTTATCTTGTGCTGTCAGGTCTGTTGGTTTCTTCTTAGACAGGATATTCTCAGTTCTTTTATTACAGGGAAATAAAAAGCATTTTCCATTCCCCACTCAATAAAATGAGCTGCTTTTTGCCCAGTCCAGCAGCATGAATTGGGAAAGCAGTAGATGATCAGTCTCATTTCTCCTGGTTTCATCCCCAATTGGAACATGAGAGAGAGCCACCAGCAACAGCAGCACCTTGCACTCACTGTGAGTGCTCCTGACTCTCACCAGCTTTCCCAATCTCTTTTTATCTCCAGATGTAACCCACGTGTTCCCTGAGTTCCCAGCCCCTGACCTAGGTACCGTCCTGCTACAAGAAGGAGTCACCATGAATGATGTGAAAACTCTGCAGCTTCTGTACAGGAGACACTGCGAGGTGATGCTTTGGAATGTTTGACACTGGCTTGTTACTTGATGTGGGACATGATTCATCTGCTCACCTCATACCCTGCTCTGATGACAAGCAGGAATGTGATAGGGAATGCTCGGTTTGCTGTGTTACAGCTCTGACACTGCTTTGTGTTGGTCTCTTCAGCCTCTGCCCTGTTTCCTGTTCTGCTCCTTTGTAAACCAATCCCCTGCCCGTTATTTCTCTCGTCAGTGATTTCACACTGAGTGACCAGGTGCCAGCAGAGCGGCTCATGAGTTGTGTTCTTTGTTGTCAGGCGACTTTGGATGTTGTGATGAACCTTCAGTTTCATTACATCGAGAAGCTGTGGCAATCCTTCTGGAGTCCTAAAGCCCCATCTAGTGACGGCTCTGCTGCTCTGCCATCCAGGTGTGTTGCTGTGCTCTTGCTGAGCTCGGAATCCTCCCTTGTTTGGGTGGTTTATTTCTCTTAAGAAGGCATTTTCAGCATCATTAGGCATTTTGAGTGCTTTGTATTTACTCCTCTGCAGAATCATTACAAAGCTGCAGCTGCTTTCCTTGGAGTCTGAGCTTGGTGTGCTCATGACAATGTTAAAGCACTTGTGACACTCTGAGAACATTCAGCATCTGAAGGTCTAAAACACCTTGAAACCATTTGTGGCATCTGTCAGTGCCATCTAATCTGCACAAATGACGTCTGCTCCAAAATTCTTGTCCCACTGCAACAGCTGAGGAGTTTTAGAGCAGAGGGGAGAGGTGTGAAGGGGTAGGAGGAAGCAGCTGAGCCTTTGCTTGCTGAAATGACTGTATTGAAGTACAACTCCCAGGTACACGTGAACATGGGAGTGTGAAAAGCAACCAAGGCCAAAGGCAGAAGAGGCAAAGGCAGGCAGACAGGCACCAGGAGATGCAGAGCTGAGGGAAAGCTGGTCAGAGCTCTGCCCCTGTGGGTGCAGAGGCTCTTGCAGAGTCAGACAAGACTTGTACAAATGCTCAGACATTTCCCTTTGGAAGAAAACTTTCTGCTGAAAACTTGGGTTAGGAATCTAGAGGAAGGATAAATACACTGAGTGCAAACCTGCTGCTAATGCTGCCTCCTTCCTCCTCCTCCTGCAGTGAAGAAGAACACGAAGGGACTCTCCCAAAAGATAAGCTGATCACACTGTGCAAGTACGAGCCCATCCTGAAGTGGATGAGAAGCTGCGATCACATCCTGTACCAGGCTCTGGTGGAGATTCTCATCCCAGACGTGCTCAGACCGGTGCCCAGTGAGTGTCCTGCACTGTCATCTCACCATGGTTGGTCCCAAATCCCGCTCAGCTCCTGCCCCTTGCTGGGCTGAGTCACAGGGTGTGTCTGACAAGCAGCAATCCCTGAGTCGCTGCCTCTGGCTCCCACCTGCCACAAAGTGTTCGGTCGCAAAAACTGGTGCAGAGGTTTTTGTTTTGAATACAAGCTAAAAATATCGTGACAACAGCACTAGGACTAGGACTAGAAGGATCATAGAATCATAGAATGGTGGGGTTGGAAGGGTCCTGCAGAGCTGCTGCAGCCTCAGGCCCTGCTAAAGCAGCTTCCCCTGGCTCAGGAGGCACAAGAACGTGTCCAGGTGGGTTTGGAAACCTGAGAAGGAGCCTCCACACCCTCCCTGGGCAGTCTGGGCCAGGGCTCCCTCAGCTCAGCACCAAAGGACTTTCTCCTTGTGTTCAAGTGGAACTGTTTGTGTTCCAGCTTATGTCCATCAGCCCCTGTCCTGTCACTTGAGACAGCAGAAAAAAGTATCCTCCTGAATCCCACCCTTTACATGCTTGTGTTAATGAGATCCCTCCTCAGTCTTCTCTTCTCCATGCTGAACAGCCCCAGGTCCTGCAGCCTTTCCTCATCAGAGAGATGTTCCAGAAGAACAGAAATAGGAAGAATAGGAGTAGGAGTAGGAATAGGAATAAGAAGAAAAGGTTTAGTAACAAGAATAAGAAAAATGTGGCTGCATCTCAGGAGCCAGCAGATTTCCTTGCTGCTAAATCGAGATCACAGCTAAGCAGGTCAGAGGCTTTGCCTTCCACAGGGTTCTAAACTAGAAAGTGGTGTCTAAAAGTGATCCAGACAGCTTCTCTAACTCTGCAGACTTCTTTGCAGGTACACTCACACAGGCCATTCGGAACTTTGCCAAGAGTTTGGAAGGGTGGCTGATGAATGCCATGAGTGAATTTCCCCCCCACGTTGTGCAGACCAAGGTAAGCAGAGGGAGCACGGCGCAGGTCAGGGAGGGCTCTGTGTGTGTGTGTGTGTGTCTGTGTGTGTGAGCTTTCCATAGTGACTGGAAATCTCTGCTGGGGTTTGGCCAGTCTAGCATGGTGTAATGAGTAACTGTGAACCAAAACCAGCAAGGAGCAGGAGGACAGGTAGGGCAGTTCCTTTGTGTCAGAGGCTGATGATGCTCTGGCCATTGAGCTGCTCCTGTGTCCTGAAATTGTGCATAAAACTCAGCGGGGGAAAAAGTCTCTGTACTGGAATAAAAGCACAGGACAGCTCCTGGACTGGAGGGCATTGCAGAGGCTGAATCTCAGGCTCCTGCTCCCCCTCTCCTAAAACCATGGATTCTTGCAGCTTGTTGTCATCTTGTTGGTCTCTGCTGGAGGCAGAGTGTGAAAGCCTGTGAGTGTCCATGAAGGAGGCTGGTTTGCAAGATGCAGTAGGTGCTGCCAAAGGGTTTCTCTGGAGGGTTGGCCTGTGCTTTGGCTGGAAACGGCAGGTTACCCCAGCACAGCCTCTGGAAGAGCTCAGCGCTGAGAAGAGTTTGCCTTCCAACCGCTGCTCACAGCGGGCTGTGTGCGGTCCTGCAGGTGGCGGTGGTGAGTGCCTTTGCTCAGACCCTCCGGAGATACACGTCCCTCAACCACTTGGCGCAGGCAGCTCGAGCTGTGCTGCAGAACACGTCTCAGATCAACCAGATGCTCAGCGACCTCAACCGCGTCGACTTTGCCAACGTCCAGGTAACCTGGGGGGGGGCTTTTCCTACCTCACCTTGGCTGGAGCTGGGACTCTATCATGAGGTTATGTGCTGGTAACCAGCATCTTCTTGCAGGAGCGTGGCCAGAGCTCGGCACTGAAACTGGGGACACAAGTGTGATGGGGAGCAGCTGAGGGAATGGGGATGTTAAAAGAGGAGGCTGAGGGGAGACAGGAGCACTCTCTGACACTCCTTGACAGAAGGCTGGGTCTCTTGTCTCCAGTAATGAATAACAGGACAAGAGGAAACAGGCTCAAGTAGCCNCCTGTGCCAGGCTGCCCAGGGAGCTGGGGCAGTGCCCAGCCCTGGAGGGATCCCAAAGCCGTGGGGCTGAGGTGCTGAGGGCTGTGGGTCAGTGCTGGGCTGGGCAGGGTGAGGGCAGGGCTGGGACTGCAGCAGCTTCAAGGGCTTTGCCAACCCAAACGATTCTGTGATTCTTTCCAATGCTAAAAAGCAATGAAATGAAGCATTTGACAGTTTTGGTGTTACTTTTCCAGGTGAGTTTGCCATGTCACAGGGAAAAGTGCTTCAGAACTTCTGTAAAAAGCAGTGCTCCCAGCAGTAGCACAGTTCTGCCAGTCACACTGTCCTGTGCTCTGGATGGATCAGAGGAGATATGGCTCAGAGCTGGCGTGGAGTCCTTGCCTCTTAAAAATGAAGTTGAATTCCTTGTTTTGGAGGTAATGACTGTGCAGGCCTGGCATGGGTAACTGTCAACTCTCCTTCCTGAACAGGAACAAGCCTCGTGGGTGTGCCAGTGTGAGGAGGGCATGGTACAGAAGCTGGAGCAGGATTTCAAGCTCACTCTGCAGCAGCAGAGTTCTCTGGACCAGTGGGCTAGTTGGCTGGATAATGTTGTCACTCAAGTCCTGAAGCACCACGAAGGCAGCCCCAGCTTCCCCAAGGCAGCCAGGCAGTTCCTGCTGAAATGGTCTTTCTATAGGTACATTTTCTTATTCTTACAACACCTCTGCCCTGCTGAGGCCTCTCTGGAGCCTTGTGTCCAGTTCTGGGCTCCCCAGCTCCAGAGAGACAGGGAACTGCAGGAGAGAGGTCAGTGCAGGGACACCAAGATGCTGAGGGAATGGAACATGTGTGTGAGGAGGAAAGGCTGCAGCCCTGGGGCTGTTCAGCCTGGGGAAGAGAAGCCTGAGCTCAGGGACACCTTGTTGACACAAGTATTTAAAAGGTGGATGAGAAGAGGTTGGGGCAGCACTTGTTCCTGTTGTCTCAGTGCCAGGACTGTGTCTCCTGTAGCCTTTCAGGATGGGCATAAGCTACTCCATCAACTCTTAAAGTGCTTTGCCACTCTTGGGTTAGAGACAGAAACAGAACACAGTGTCCCACAGTCCCTTCAGGGTCAGGAATTGCCATCACTCATGATGCAAGTGTGAACCAGCAGGTTGTGGTTTGTTTTGCAGCTCCATGGTGATCCGGGACCTCACCCTGCGCAGCGCCGCCAGCTTTGGCTCCTTCCACCTCATCCGCCTGCTCTATGACGAGTACATGTTCTACCTGGTGGAGCATCGTGTTGCCCAGGCAACAGGGGAGACACCAATTGCTGTCATGGGAGAGGTGAGAATTGTTCATTCCCTACAATCAACCCCAAGCTGAGCAGAGCTGACTCACCAGCCACACTGTGCCCTGAACACGGTTCTACAGACACCTTGGCCAAAGGATTGACTGAGCTGCCTCGAGTGCTTGGCACAAGGAGCCACCTCCCTCAGCATCTTCCATCCTGGCTCACTAGTACCTCAGCTTGTGGGTTTGGGGGGAAGTTGAGCTGGGCTTTGGAGACCTGGAGGAGGGAGGCAAGGAATCTCCCCACTTCCCTCCATAACCTGTAGGTGCCAACCCTGACTTTGGGGTTCCTGTGACAGCAAAGTCCCATCAAGCACAAAAACTAAATCAAGCAAAGAAAGTGCAAAGGTACTTTCCCTGCAACTTTCAGTGGTGCCATTCATGGAACCTCTTCAGGCCTCTGCCAGCCCCAGAGGTCCCTGCACAGTCAGCCACTGTCTCTGGATTGGATGTGGAGAAGGGATGGGTTGTTTGGAGGCTTTGGGGTTCCCTGTTTTCTGAACAAGCCAATATATCATGTGCCTGGCTCACAGGCAGCTCCTGTCCTGCCCAGCTGAAGCCACATCCAGCTTTTCATTCTGAAATGCACAGATTTAGGCATCAACCACCTGCAGGGCAGCCAAAGAAAGCCACTTGGATGCTGTTTGCTCTCCCTTCTCCCGTGAGCCACGTGCTGCTGCACCATCAGCACTGCTGCAGGTTCCCCCTGTTCCCTGCCAAACCTCTCTATCAATACCAAAGGAACATGACAGGCAGAGAGTGGCTTCCAGCACCAACCTAGCTTCAGGTTCTGCTTTCATTAAACTCTTGCAGTACTTCTCCAGGAGGAGGCTGATTCTTCCCAGCAAAAGAGGATGAACCGTGGCTTTCCATTCCCGTTGCTCACTTTGCAACTCCTGCTCTCCCCAGCTCCTTCTGCTCTCCCAGTCCCACGGCTTTTCAGCAGGATTGTGACAGTAGTTCAGTGTTTCATATCTCATCACAGAGGAACACAACACATCTCCAGAACCAAACCTGTCCCCCCAGCTCTCTGGTTACACTTGGTGCCGTGGCCTTGCAAGGCCAAGCACTCCCCTGAGGCTTTGCAGAGCTGCAGCGTAGGTGGGTGAAGAGCTGCTGTGGCTGAGCAGCTGCCAGACAAATGCAAAGGGCTTGAGAACAGGCATCATCCTTTGGCCTGTGGCAGCATTTGGTTGTGGATCAAACCCTGCAGAGTCCTGCCCTGGATTGCTGTGTGTGGTGTTTGCCCAGGGGGTTAAATGACAGGCGTCCCCCAGACACGTGGTTGCTTTTGCTTCCTGCTCCTCACTGCTGATGCTTTTGGTTTCTCCTGAGCTCTTTAAGCTTGCAGGTTAGATGCCAGCTTGCAGGTGCCTTGAGTCTCCAGGAAGCCTCACTTACCTTGTACCTCCTTTTTCTTTCAGTTTGGTGACCTCACATCCCTGTCCCCAAATCTGCTGGACAAAGGTACCTCCACTCCCCTTCCCCAAGGGAAATCCTGGGTCAGGGAGGGGGAGAACCTCACGTTGGCTCTTTCATCCTGCTCTGTTGGGGAATAACCCCCCCCCACACACCCCTTTTCCTCTGGTCCCCAGTGTGATGCTGAGCCCTGTCCTTTGCAGATGACCTGAGTGAGCTGGGCAGCGACTCGGACTCGCGGGGCGCGGGGGAGCCGCTGGTGAAGCGGGAGCGCAGCGACCCCGGCTACTCGCTGCAGGACATCTGAAGCCAGGACTTGGCTTTTCTTCAGCTGGATGAAGAAATCCAGAGCCAGGTTTGATGATCTCAAGCCTGAGTCTCCCCAGTATCTGCGTTCTTAGTGCCTCTTAGTTTCTCTTTACGTTGACTTTTGTCTGAGGATGGGCTCCGGGGCTGAGCCCGGGCGGGCGGTGGGACGGGGCTGCTTTGGCCCCTCTGTTCCTCCAGCGTGGCTGCTGCCCAAAGGCCCAAAGTCTGCTGCCAAGCAATGGAAGCCTCTGTGGGCAGCAGAGCATTGGATGTGCCTGGCTAGGAGAGGCTGTCCTCTCCAGCCTGAGCCAGGTGGGCAAACGAGGCTTTCTTCTTTCAGGGAAGGTGGTTTAAGTTTCTTCCCCACTTCTCAGCCTTCACTGTGATACAAACTTGAACCAATCAGTGCCCAAGAAGAATGAAAAATACCTGACCCTTCTCCTCCAGCCTTTCAAGACAAGTTGTCCTAGCTCTGACTTCACCAAATCATTGCACCAGGGAGCTGCAGGACAGTACATCCCTCTTGTGCCCATCTGAGCAGAGAGCTCCAGGCTGCACATCCATCTGCTTCCAGTGGAGTGGTGCACGTGTGTGCTCTGGGACTGACACGTGTGTGCTCTGGGACTGACACGTGTGTGCTCTGGGACTGACACGTGTGTGCTCTGGGACTGACATGTGCAGCCTCTGGGACTCCAGGACAAACTCCCATATCTCCCCAGCTTGGTTGGTGTTTCATCTCTGGTCCACAGATGCTCCTGGGACATTGTGGGGCCAAATCAAGATACCAAAGGACTCTGAGGAAGCAGCAGCTGGTCACAAAGTGTGTTTCGTTGCCCGCTGCACTCTGATGCCCGTGGGCAATCCCACAGCCAGGGTACCCAGGCAGAGGGGGACTCATCCTGTGCCCTGGGTTTTGTACAAGCCTTGCCTGATGTCCTGCCAGGGTGTGGAGGGTTGGGTGCAGCTGCATGGGTGAGGGTGTGTGACTGCAGTGCCTTAGGGTGGGCCTCTGCCCGCTTTTCCCCCAGCTCTGGGTGAGCTGGCACAGCTCAGACTCTGGTGAAACAGCCCATGCCATGGTGGTCAGGGCTGCTCAGCACCACAGCAGCATTTGCTCTGCTCTATCACTTCACCTCTTCCTGCAGCATCGTGTTGGTGGCTCCCGTGGGGCTGAGCCAGGGCAGCTTCAGCCCACGGGGGGGTTTCACTCTCCCTTTCTGTGTCCTGTGGGGTCTGGTTGCTCCCTCTGGCCAGAGGAGGGAGAGTGACATCTGTCATCCAGCCAAACTGCAAAAGCAAAGCCCTGGGGCCAATGTGTGTGTGAATAAAGGCTGTGTCAGAAATAGCTGTGATGGCTCCTTCCCCTGCTGCAGTGTTTGCTGGGAGCCTCTCCAGGGCTCTCCTGTACATCTGCATGACAGAGCATATTCTATCCCAATACCTTATTTTACTCAATCCAGATGGTACTGAGGTAGCTGTGACACCTGGAAAACAAACCCATTGCTGCTGGGGAGTAAAAAGGTCGTGTGGAGTGGCCCATGGCTGCGCCTCCTGTGCTGGCTGGGAACGTCCCACGGAGCTGAGCCCAGGGACAAAGCTGCTCTGCCTGTACACAGTGACAATGGCTCCTGGGGCAGAGTCTGCACTTTCAGAGCTTGATGATGGTGATGAGAAGATGGTCTAAAAAAACCCCAAACAACTGAGCAACCAAGTGTTTGAAGTCTCCCGTTGCCACCGAGCGTGGGGGGGAACCTGAGCTGGTGCTTTGGCTCTTCCTCCCCACCCACCCCGGTCACCTTCTGCCTCCCACTGCTCTGCAGCCCAGGTGCTCTGGGGCTCTGCAGCACTGTGCAAGGAGCCTGGAGAAGCACCTGAAGCTGACGTGCACAAACCCCCAGCTAAAGCTGAACAGCAATAAACGTGTCAGTGCTCAGGCCTGGAGCAGAGCCACTGTGGTGCCGTTTCTTCAGGAGTCCCAGGGACCTGCTGATTCTCCACCAAACAGCAGCTGTCACGGGGCAATGGATGTTACAACCCTCCAGAGGTCGTGGAGGAGAGAAGGAGCTGAAAGATGAGGCTGCTGTAGAGCACAGGGAGGGTCACAGGAGGCATTTATTTACTGCTTCCATCCTCTATGGTTTGTCTGCAAGTGTGAGCAGTGAGGATCCTGCTTTTGACCCCTTGGGAAGAGGAAGGTTGAGCCCCAGCCTCTCGTCCTTGCTTCACTCTGCCTGTCCTGCAGGGATGGCTGGGGCAGCCTGCAGTGCTGCAGCCAGGGCCTGGGGAAGATGCTGCCAGCCCAGGGGCAGCTCGTTTCAGTAGCTCAGGCTGGATGTGTGATGAGCCCTTGGCCAGTCCCTGTGGCCACAGAGAAACATCAGCTCAGAGCCGCTGCCTGGGCAGCTGGGCCGAGGAGCGAGCTCAGGATCCTTCCTGATGGCTGCCCTGGTCCATGGCAGCCCCCCCAGCCCCACGGCCTGGCATCACCCTCTGCCCAGCAGAGCTGCCCCTGCCTGCCCTACCCCCTGCTCTGGCAGCCGTGTCCTCACCTCCCTGTTGCCCAACACAGGGCTCAAGCAGCAGCAGCAGCAGCAGCGAGTTTCATCCTGGACCTGCCCATCTCAGTGAAGCTTTGCTCTGTCCTGCCCCTCACTCTCATTCCTTCCCAGGGACTCGCATCCTTCTCTGGGCTTCACCTTGTTCTTGGGGCTCTTCTGCTGCCTCTCATGGCCATGGGGAAGGGGTATTGATGCAGGAAGGACCTTTGCCTGTCACTACACCCTCCCTCCACCTCCATGTGACTGTTCCTGTCACTGTGCAAGACAGAGAAACTGAGGCACAGACCGAGATGCCCCAGGCAGTGGTTCAGAGCCCCACTGGGTACCCCCCAGGCACTGGTACCAGGGCTCCTGCAGCAGCTGCTGAGCCAGGGCAGGGCAGGAGCCTCATCGGGCCTGAGCTGAGGCCGTTTAACCTGCAGACAAGCTTCACCTGCAGCCTGAGGAGGGGTTTTTGATGGGGGCAGGTCTGTAGCCACTCCCTGCAGCTCCTGAGTGGCTGCTCTTATAAGCCAGCAGCCAGCCTGGCCCCTGGGGCTGGGCTTTTCCTTTTGGAGTCTCAGTTTGGGGTTTTTGTAGAGGTGGGGAGGGGTGTGTTGGGGTCTGTTTCCTGCAGCTCTTCAGGATGTAGTGCTGGGCTTTTCTACCCTTTGCAGCAGCGACTCAGCAGGTAAGAGCACAGCAAGGAGCTGCCTCTACTCCCCTGGGCTGGGCTTGGGGGCTCTGCCCTGGGGCTGGCTGGAATCAGGAAGCATCTCAGCACTGTCCTTCTCCCTTGTCGTGTCCCAGATGAAGGATGATGCCCTCCCATGGCTCTGCTGGGGCCATGGAGCTGCGTTCCCAGCCCAGCTGCAGCTCACCTCTGCCCAGGCAAAGAAACTCCTTCCCAGCACTTTCCCTCCTCTCCCCCTGGAGCCGCTCATCTGCTCTGCTCAGCCAGGACGGCTTCCTGGAAAGCTTCAGTGGGTATGTGGCTGCTGGGATGCGGCTGCGGGCTGAGCCCTGGCACGTCCCCCAGGGACCGTGTGCTGTGTCTGGGCTGGGTTTGGTCTCACGGCCAGGCTGGTGTTGCTCTGCTGTAGCCAGGGCAAAGCTGCTGCCCCTTGGTCTCGCTGCTGTGCCTGGGACCGGGCAGAGCTTCCCATCCCAAAGGCCACCAGCTCACAGCCGTGTCCCTGCTGCTCTGGCAGGAGCTTCTGTGACCTGAGTGAGGATTTGGGGTCTGAGCCCTTGGACTGTGACAGCTCCGTCCCCGACTCGCAGCTGATCCGCAGGATCGTGTCCCAGGTGGAGTTTTACCTCTCGGATGAGAACCTGGCCAAGGACGCTTTTCTGCTCAAACACGTCCAGAAGAACAAGATGGGCTTTGTCAGCATTAAACTGCTCACCTCCTTCAAGAAGGTAAGCAGCCCCTGGCACTGGCCATCCAGGGTTGGTCCAGCTCTGCTCGGGCTGTGTCCCAGGGAAGTGCTGCTGGTGCAGAGCTGGGCTCTGCTCTTTGCCTTCTGTGTAGTGCAGCAGCTCTCGATCGAGGAGGGGGTGGCTGGGGAAGTGATGAACCTCCCAGGGCTCAAAGCACCCCCAGGGCTGGATTCAGCTCTTCTTCAGCATCCAGTAACCCACCGACTGCAGGGAAATGCTGGTGGTGTGACAGATGAGGAAGCTGTAGCTTGTTGCCACTGTCCAGGGCACACTGAGGACCTCTTGCAAGCCCCAGGGATGCTCACGTGAAAGGGGGATATTGCCTTGCTGTGACTGCAGCCTGATGGGGTTGCAGCCAGCCTGGATGGAGGGTGTAGGGTGATCTGTGCCTGGGGAGAGTCACGGGGATGCAGTGGCCCCATCCCATCTCCCACAGGTGAAATACCTGACCCGGGACTGGCGGCTCACGCTCTACGCCCTGCGCTTCTCGGAGCTGCTGGAGGTCAACAAGGAGGGAACCAAAGTGAGGAGACGGGTGCCCATCCCCGAGTCCCTGCTCAGCATCCTCCCCAGCAAACTGCTGCTGGCCTGGGAGCTGCTGCCCCAGGAGCAGCTCCCGCTGCTGCAGAGAAGCTTCTTGGAGACCATCACTCGGCTGTTCAGCCCGTTTGGTGCCATCTCCACCATCCGTATCCTGCGGCCGGGCCGCAAGCTGCCGGCGGACGTGAGACGCTACACGGCGCGTTTCCCCGAGCTGCTCAGCAAGTGCTGCGCGCTGGTGGAGTACGAGAGCCTGGAGAGCGCCTGCAGGGCCTTTGAGGAGCTCGGTCCCCAGAGCCAGGCAGGCGGCCGCAGCGTCAGGGTGGTGCGGCTCTGCGGGAAAGGCTCCAAGAAGAAATGTGCGGCCGAGAGGGAGGCGCCCGAGGAGCTGATGGAGCAGGCGGCTGGGAAAGCGCCGGCAGCCGGCGTGACCTTCCCGTACGGCCCCGGGGATCCCTTGTCCTGCGGCTCCATGGAGTCAGACGCTGCCGCGGCCCCGCTGCCCCTTCCCCTGCACAAAGACCCCTCGGCCTGGCCCGGCAGCGACTTCGGCGGCAGCTTCGCGGGATCCGTCCTCCCCGGCAGAGTCTTTCCCCCGCTCGGCTCCGGCTCTGGCAGCCCCCGTGGCTGCAGCTGGGGGAGCGGTGCCTGGGGGGGGCCCTGGCACAGCAGCTTCTCCCTGGATGCAAAACCTCCCCCCAGCAGCGTGTGGGCCGTGACGCGAGATGCTGAGCCCCTGGGCCTGCAGGACAGGCTGCTGGCCCTGCCCCGCGCCTCCGATGACACCAAGGGCTTCTGCAGCACCTTTCGCAGAGGAGAGCTTGTCCTCCAGCACTGAGGCTCCTTTACGTTTGGGTTTGAGGCTTTTTCTTTCTTTTGTTTCTGTTTTGTTTCTCCCCAGGAGCAGAGTCAGAGTCGCTCTGTGCCGGGCCGGGAGCTTTGGGGCAGGGTGAGGCCGGGTGCTGAGCAGCAGCGGGAGCTGGGCCGTGCTGCCAGCCAGGGGCAGGGGCTTGTCCCCGGGGTGCAGAGCAGCTCCCACAGCCCCAGCAGCGCCCCTGGGGCTGCTCTCAGCAAGGGGCACGGCCCCAACGGGCATCTGCCATGAGCTGCCTGAGGCTGGGGCTGTGTCCTGGGGCTGGGAGGGCTCTGGGTTGTGGAGCTGGATGGGAAATGGGCAATAAAGAGATGAAACTTCCAGGCACTTCCTGAGCAGTGCAGTGGGATTCTTTTTCCTCCCTTTTTTTTCCCCCTCTCCCACCCCACTGGTGCTGTGGGACAAGGGCAGGATGGTCCAGCCTCTCTGGCCCGTGGTGGGGTGATTGGGGGCTCCTTGGCTGTGGCTGGGAGGTGAAGCTGAGCCCAGGGCTGTGAGGGAGGATCTGCTGAGGGCACAGGGGCCTGGAGGGTGGGAGACGCAGGGTCTGGCCTGGAGAGGCTGCTGTGCAGAGCAGCCAGTTGCTGGTCAAAGGCAGAAGGCAAAGCTTAGGTTTGCTCCAGGAGCTCTCAAAAGAGGCAGAGTGAAGGTTCCTTGAGCAGCTTTAACTTCTCTTTAGCTCGGTGTTGCACAGGTCCATGGACACAGCTGAATTCAGACACAGGAAGGTCACAGTGTACAGGCAGAGCCACAGCAGTTCCCCCAAACCCTTCAGTGTGGAGTGCTGAACGTTTACTCTGTGCAACTGGGGTTTCTTGTTTCAGCCCGAGCTCTGTAAGTGTGAATTCTTTACAGCTCACAGCAGTTCCTCCTCCTGGGCCTTCTGGATTTGCTCCCGGGCTTGCTGCAGTGTTAGAGGAGGGGGCCTGTGCTTCCTGATGTACTGCAAAACACAGGTAACAGGAACTTCATCAGATGAATTAACACACAAAGAACCTCTGTCAGCAGAAGCGTGGGATGAGGAACACACACTGGGTTTCTCACCAGTACCTCTTTAGCCTCCTCCAGGGTGTGGTAGTGGTAGTTGTCCTTGTCCAGGGACTCCAGCAGGGATAAGTGGAGGTGCTGATAGTTCTCCACAAACTGCTGGATCAGCAGCACGTGCTGTCTGCACAGGGCATCGAACCCCAGGGCCCAGGAGCTGGTGGCTGCCAGGAGCAGAACACACGCGCTTCAGTGACACCTCGTGGTCAGAATGGAGGGGACAAGTTACACAAGCAGGGGTTGGGCTGGATAAAACCAAACCAGAAGAGTAAGAAGCACGTGTTTCAGTACCTTCTGCTGCATCCATGCTGAGGAGAGGACTGGCAACGGGCCCTGCATCAAGGTAACTGCTTCCTAGGGGTGGGTGAAGCGGGCAGGAGGCAGCTGCTGTGTACAGGGAAACATCAGTTACTGGGGCTGGAGGAAGGAAAGGTTTAGTGCCAGGTTCACCTCCAGCAGTCTCCTGGGACAGCTGGTGCTGTGGAGCCTACAGGGAATGCTGCCAGCCACAAAAGAGAAGCTGAAATAGTCCCGTGACACCTCAGGTTTCTTTGCTCTCACTTTCCCAGCACAGGCTCTTGCCAAAGGTCTTTTCTAACCCTACACAAAGGAAAACTAAAGGCCTTTGTCCCCGAGAGCAGCTGCTGTTGTCAAGCGCACCTGGGCTTTCTACTTTCTCCTCCTTGAGGGATGCAAGAAGTGGCTCTTTACTACCTTCTTCCTCTAAGTAAGGAGAAGCAGGACAGGAGCTACCCCTTGGAAACTGTTAAAGGCCACCTCTGGCTTTTCTAAATGAGGCCATTGCACTTTGCATTGCATTTATTTAATGGCAAACGGGAAGCTGCACTGGGCAATGGCCTCAGCAACTCCAGCCCAGGGGTGTTCACAGCAGCAAAGAAACACAGATGTGGAATTCCACCTGAGGATGTTCCTGGGGCTACTGCAAGCTGTGACTGGCAGCAGCTCATCCAGCCTGGGCTGCTGCTGGGCTGGGGTTTAGCAAGAAGCAGCACCAAGCTCTTCCTCCGTTGCCATTTCTGCAGACAGCAGACTGAGCTCTTGCCTGGAGCACGTTTTAGATTGAAGCCAGGACTGGAACTAAGAGCAGGCAAGCACATAACATGTAAGAGTTGCCTGAAAAGGGCAATATCTTGTGAACTTACTCCTTGAGCAGCACCAGGTGAGTGGAGGCTCCACGGTCTGAACTGCAGCTTCTCTGACAGCTCCTCTGTGGCCCTGCTCAGGCTGCTCTCTGGTACACACAGGTGATGCCACTGGAGATGGGGATTTCCCAGAGTATGTGCAGCTCTGAGGATGTTCCTCTGACACTTCTGGTGCAGATTCACTGTCTGTGGTGGACAGAACCCTCTCACAGCCTTCAGAAGGAACAGTTCTCTCATCCTGATCAAAGTAATCCTCCTTGTGTCCAGGGATAGCTACAGAAACTCCACTTAAATGCTCAGAGACTTCAGCTTCAGTCACAGTGTTTTCCACCAGGAATGTATCTTTGGGATGATTTCTGTTTGATTCTTGAGTAATTGGGATGTCTGTGCCCTGCAAAATGAGGCAGTTTAGGGGAATCAACACAACTCTACTGTGCATCACAGAGTCAGCTGCTCCTTCAGTAGCAAGGGACAGCATTGCTCCTCTGTGTCACCTTCAGTAAGGAGATGCAGGCACCAAAAGTGAGGAATTTGGGTTTCCTTAGACTGGGAAATCCTGCTGTAACCCTCAGAGCTGGTGAGACATGCCCACTTCAGCCTAGGAGGAGAACAGCACATCCACCCCCCAGGCAAGGCAGAATGGAACTAGGCACTAGGAGGGAATTTCCACTTACTTTCTGCTCTGATTCTGCTGCCTCACTGGTGATGTTTGGTGCTAAATCATCAAGGCTCTGGATATTCAGCCTGAAATCTGCAATGAAGTGACATATTGTCACGAGGCTTTGCATGAAAATTACAGAGCACTTAAGCAAGAAAAGTGAAAATAAACCCCTCCAGGCAGTGCTGCATCCCTCACTGGAAGCAGTCACTCACCCTCAGCCTTTAACTTAGCAGCAGCTCTTTCGAAAAGCTCCTCTTGTGCCTCCTGGTGGATCTGCCAAGCCAAGGCCAAGAGGATCTTGCTGCCCCTCTTTGACACTTGTTGTCACACGGGCTCATGAGCAGCTTGTCCCATTGCTAGAGGAAAAACTATTCTAAATGCTGAAATCGTTTTGAACTGTCAGAATTCAGTGGAAGTGACCCTATGGAACCCAAAGTCAAGAGCAACACAAACATATTACCCTGGGAAAAAAAAAGGAACAGACTAACAGAATCCTTTTGAGCCTCTGCTTATGCAAAATGCCACCAGTGAGTCCTTCCAAAGTGAGCATTTGCCCTTGTTTGTGAGGCAGTTTATCTGGTTATTAGTACAATTCATGCCAAGTCTCCTGAGGCAGCATCGTAGAAGCCACTTACCACTTGAGCTGCTGCTGGCTGCTTCAGAAAACAGCTCATCTAATGATGTTATCTCACTTCTCTCACTTTCAGGTGACATTTGGCTTTGCTTGGTGGTGTCCATTCGAGGCAGAGTAACCTTGACAGGACTGTTTTTCACAGAAGCCCGTGACTGAGATCTCCTGCTGTGTTGTACTGACAGGTTTCTGCTGGCTGGGGAAGGTGTTGGTGGATTAACTCTACCAGAAACATCTTTCTCTGAGCCTTTGCTGTGAAATGAAGACACTTGAAATGCCTCTGACAGTGAAACTTCCTTAGGAGATGGAGGAGTCTTACCCTTTGGAGAACATGAGAGAGATTTAGGTGTTACTATGTGTAGATCAGTAAAAAGGAAGACAAATGACAATGGGTGAAAGAGCAGTAACTTGAACGTGTGAACTGAAGCTCAGGCACATCATGACCCCTGGTATGATCCCTGATGGAACAAGCCAGAAATGCACAATTACAAGTTTTAGTGTTATCTAAATAATCAGTGACCTACCAATGGAAATGATTTCATAAAAGAGGGACTAAAAATGCACCACCCAGTGCAGTCAGTATTTACCTTTCCAGCACCTCTCGTGTGACTCACAGCAACCCTCTGAGTCTTATTTCCATCACAGAACTCCAACACGCTCTCCAGCAGTTCTCCCATCTCCTCCTCATCACTATCCAAACCAAACTGCTGTTTAACCAGAACATTCTTTCTGAAGCTTCTTCCCTTTTCCTCAGCAGGGGCATTACTGAGGGTCCCGTTTCTACTGGTGGCAGCAGATTTTTTCAGGTATTTCTTGCCCTTCGCACCGTGTTCACGGCTGGATGATGAGGACTCTTCAGACAACGGCTTCTCAGTGCTTTGCAGTCCCACCTGCTGCTTCCGATGGATGAATTTGCTTTCCAGTTGTGCCACTTTCCTCAGGAGCGAGCTGGCCCGTGCATGGGGAGCTTCGGGTCCCTTCGGCGCGTGCCCAGCACGTCCCCACGGCCGGCTCGCGCGGGCGCTTTCGCCGCACGCCTGCAGGAACCTGCCGGGGCACAACGGAGCTTCTTCATGTTTCCCCATCTCTGTGTCAGCCTCGGCCAGGAAGGAGCTTGGTCGCTGTACCCGGGGCTCTGCTACGCGGCCGGCGCTGAGAGGAGACGCGGCCGGCGCTGAAGGGAGATGCTGCGGCCTCACCCGTCCCCTCAGCCGCGGCCATCGCGATCCCTCAGCGCCCGGACGCGGCTCCTCTGAGGCGAGAAAGCGACACCCCAATATCGCGCTCGCTGATTGGCTCCGCGCATGAGCCCCGCCGCGTGCCGGCCGCTCCCAGCCAATCCGCTGAAGGCACGCTGCGCGCCACAGCGCCGACTACAAGAGCCAGCATGCATTGCGGCCCCGCCTTTCCCACGGAGGGGAGCTCAGCCAATCGGACCCCGCGTCACTCCAAACAGGGGAAGGCGCAGCCAATCAGAAGCTCCGACGCAACCGGCGGGTCCCGGAAGGAGGCGGCTGAGGGAGGTTTTAAGGCGTGAGGGCGCGAGTTTGGCCTCTGCGAGCGGCAGCGGCGGCCGGGCCGGGGAGGGGCGGCGGAACAGCCCCGGTCAGTGCT
>WBNH01000774.1:0-21895 GCA_013401255.1 Urocolius indicus
TAAAATAAAATAAAAATAAATGCTTTGCAATTTTAAATTTGCAGGAATTCTTGACATTTTATGACTTTGTCTCACTGATTTCATTAACAAGGAATGCAAATGAATCTATTGACAACTGCGACACATCCGCCTCTATAAATTCCACACACATAATTTCTCTTTAATGTCTCCGCAAGCTGTAGTTTTACAAGCTTATCAAAACATCTTCCTGATCTGCAGTAACACTAAACTTATCTTCCACTTAAATATAAGACAAAATTATTTTACTGTGAGGGTGACGGAGCAGTGGAACAGGCTGCCCAGGGGTGTTGTGGAGTCTCCTTCCTTGGAGGTCTTCCAGACATGTTCCTGTGGGACCTGATCTAGATGAACCTGCTTCTGCAGGGGGGGTCAGACTTCATGATACCTTCCAAACCTAAAGGTCCCTTCCAACCTTACCATTCTATGATTCTAAAGGTATAAAGAGATGTAAAGATGAGTCTCATTTTTATCCATATCTGTAAAGCAAAACGCTATCTTAAGATGTCTACAAAAACCTAGAAGATGCTTCCATTTTGGAAAGCACATGAGTGCAGCAACCAAGTAATAGAAGTGTAAGAGTAAAGAGCAAGGCATCGTTTCAAGCTGTTTTTTTGCTACATCGCATCCTCCTACCTCACACTGTTCCTCACGCTATCAACGTAGGCACTGGCAAACCACAGTCTTATTTCCTTCTGTGTCAGTGCAATTCTTTTGTAGGTCCCACTGGAAACTTAAAAGTACTCATATTTTCTAGAAACCTTCAGGAACTGGTTTTGTTTCATTTTCTAATTCATTTCAGGGATACATTTAGCAGTGTAGCTTTACAAACATATCAGCACAACTGAAAGTCTACTGAACTTCATTCACCAGCCTTTCTTCCACTAGAAGAAAACATGCAGTCGGGGTTTTAGTAGATTCAGAGGGAGAATTTTGCTTTGCTTTTATTTCCCAGATTCATCTCCGCAGTCACAGTTTGTTATACTGCTTTTGTGTTTCCCTTGATGGACACTTGAGAACTGTTGACATCAGTTTGTACTGACACATATACAATATAAAAATCCCACTTAAGCAACATTAAGGTTTAGAGCCTGTATCAGTAACTTCAGCATAACAATGTATCCAACATTCTAACAGGAACAGACAAGGAAATCCATTCCTATGCTGTGCTGTGCCACGTGATGCTTGTTCCAAAGGTAACCTTCTCCATGTGGGCTGAGGATTTCTCGCCCTTTTTCAAACTGGATTCCAGGCTCTGTACAGACCATAGACAGAGTAATAGAATTGTAAGTAATATAGATTTTACTGTCACTTATCAACATGCAGTCCCTCACTACATTTCAATTGTTTTTTTTCATTTACAATTTTAAATGGAGATTTCTATTCCAGTTTAAAAAAAAAACCAAAAAACAGTGGAAAACAACTTTTGCTCACTTCATCCATCTTCTCAATCTTTCTGCTACTATAAGAGTGTATCGTGTCTTATATTCTCTGAAAATTTTTGTAGAGCATTTGTCTACCTAGAGGGAGATCAGTTACCTTCTTCTACCTCATCTTACATGGCACCTTTACACAGATGGAGAGAATACAGTTGTAGAATAAGTTGTGCTAGAAGGATGGCCAGCAGAGCACTGTTTCAGTACCTGTACTGTGTGCTCCCCACAATGCCCGCAAGTGTTATCTGCTTGGTGTTTAATGACAGCAAAGCTTGACCTTAAATCAGAATGCTTATAATCAGGTAGTGTTTGGGAAAAAAATCCAGGACTTCTGTGATAAAGAATTGGCTAAAATGAAATGGTAATTTTTACACATTTTAAGTCAATTATACTTGATAGACATTTTGTGGGACAAAGTAAAAGACCCTTTTCTGGCCCAAAGGCTCTTTTCTCAATGTATTTCAATCACTGCTACTCTCAGTAAAAATGCTAGTATTATTAAAGAAAGAAAAAAGCAAAAAAAAACACTGCAAAGAGTTATTTTAATGGAAGTGTAAGAATTTGATGCAAATTATAAAGAACCAATTATTTCATGTAACTAGATTTTAAAAAACAAAACTTTATTTCCATGAAGCCAAAGAATAATTTCATTTTCTCAAGCTCTGAGATAATATGATGATATTAACACATGTTGTAAATGTACAATGGCAGAAGATGATTAATTTTGCATCTGCTCTGGTCCTGCTGGTAGAATTAGTGGATATTGTTTCCAATGACAACAATAACCTCCAGTCTTCCTAACATACACACTCTCCCTATCCCTGCAACCTTTTGTTTAAGAATTAAAGACTTGCCAATTCCACATAACTCTGAAAATGGGAAGTGCTTATTTTTAGATAACAATACATATTAATGTTACACAATTCTGTTTTAAAGCTGCAAAGCTCTTTTTGTAGTTTTATAGGCCAGCTCATACTTGGGCCACAATTCTTATTTTCTGTAGTGAAAAAAAAACAAGCTTATAATGAAAGCATACTAGAAAAGTGCTTCAGAAAACAGTGAGAAAAATGAAATGCTGACCTTTTTTTCCACTGTCTGAAGCCATGTCACTATAAAAAGCCATTAGTTTATCAAGTTTGCAAGTTTTGAGCACCTTAAAAATAGTCAGATTAATGAAAACATTCACATAACTTCAACAAATTAGAAGGCAGGTTATACAGGATTGGAAAGTTTTGAAAGCAAACAATTTTATTGCAAAGAGGGAAGAAAGGGTTTAGAACAAGTATCCACAGCATCTCACTGTGGTGCTTAAGTTACAGCACTGCACTTATGGTCAGTGCTGACAAACTTGTTTCATCTGTCTTTCCATAAAGAACAGATATACTAGTTGGCTTTTATGGGTTTGGGGTTTTTGTTGCTGTTGTTATATCCTTCCTCCGCCTTACTATTTCCACACGTCTTTGAAAGATGTGCTCTTGGCTTGTGGCTCACCCTTGGATCATATTCCCTTAGTTAAAGGTGCATCAAGGTCTTATCTTCAAAAAAGTGAATACAACAAGCACACTTCATCCTAGACAAGCATCACAGGCCTCAACTTTAAACACAAGGATGGCTCCAAGTTCTTTGTGACTCCCACAGGACCATGGCAGCATACAATTGCAGTTTGAAATGGTGATGTGAACTTTAAAGCAACTCCACTACAAAAAATAAATTCAAATTTTGCTACACTTGAATGTTCAAAAGCTTTTGAGAATGACTTTTCCAATAACAGGTTAAGAACAAAGCATTGTGTCGTGTGGCATAATGCTTCTCATGTTGCATTGTTTCCCCGCATATTAATCATTCTCAAGCTTTACATAAAACATCTCTACAAGTTCAACTCAACCTCCATTAGCTCTCAATGAACACCACTACCTTGCTCCTCTGTTGGCTGATAATTCCCCTTACTTGTTTCTACCTCCCTGTACTTGCTTCATGCACTTCTGCTCAGTGCTGTACCATTCTCACTGTGCCAGCTTGCCTGAGTCTCCCTGGCTACAATACTCTCAGCAAATCAACACACTCCAACAGAAAAGCTTCTTGCTGCCACCACAAAGCAGTTCTCCTGTGAAGGTTTAGCATTACATGTTTCCTCCTGTATATACATTGTCTAAAATACATCTGCATTTGGAAAGAAATCAAACAGTACTAGTAGTACTAAAAATTGATTCTTGATCTCATCTACATTATCTACAAGGCATTTTGGTCTTCAACAGAAAGATTTTCATATTCACTCAGCATGGTACAAATTTAGGAAGAGGATACTAAAATGCTCACTCAAGAACTTGATTAGCTTCCGAAAGTAGATAGGAAAATAGTACCATCCAGGAATTCTGAAGCTGCCTACACACTGTCTAAACATCTTTCTTCCATTTATATCATTCCATCCTATACCCTTCTAGGAGCTGAAGATAGCCTACAGAGTAACAAGCTCTTTAAGGCCTGAAGAACAAAGGAAAGTAGTCTAATAAAGAATTATAATCCTATATTATCTAATGAACTATTCTTCAAAATGAAAAAGAAACAGAAGCAACTATGAAAAAAAACTACTGGTTTTATGATGAAAGCTCTTGAAAATATGTATTAAAACTCCTTAGACATAGCACCAGTCTCAGGAATTCTGTCCTGCTTCAAAGGCAACTTTGCTATTTGAAGAATTTCAAAGATATTTTGCCATCTGTAGCATTCATTCGGTAAGAGCACAGTCCGCTTGCTTCTATGAAGACAGGATTATGGAATGGAAAAAGGAATGGGAATGCAAAGAGGCAAAGTGATCTAGAAATGACAAGATGAAAAAATAGCTCAGGAATTCTGCTTCATTGCTGTCACAAGAACTTCCAAGGATCTACAGATATCTTTCTTCCTGCCTCTAAATTTCGTCTTCAAATCAACCTTCTCTCCCCCGAGAAATTTGAAGATCATCTAATAACACACCAAGAAATGACCCCATCTCAGGAGGGACAGAGAACTTCTGGACAGAGTCCAGCACAGGGCCACTGAGATGATCAGGGGACTGGAACATCTCTCATATGAGGAAAGGCTGCGGAACTGGAGCTGCTTAATCTAGAGAAGAGGAGATTGAGGGGGAATTTCATTAATATTTACAAGTATATAAATGGTGGATGTCAGGAGGTTGGGGCAACGTTTTTTTCTGTTATATCTAGTGACCAGAGAAGGGGTAATAGGAAGAAGCTGGAAAGCAAAAAGTTCCATTTAAACATAAGAAAAACTATTTTATTGTGAGGGTGAGGGAGTCTTGGCACAGGCTGCTCAGGGAGGGTGTTGGAGTCTCCTTCTATGGAGGTCTTCAAAACCCGCCTGGACATGTTCCTGTGCGTCCTGATCTAGGTGAACCTGTTTCTGCAGGGGGATCGGACTAGATGACCTCCAGAGGTCCCTTCCAATCCCTACCATTCAGTGACTCTGCAACTTCAGGTATTTGGAGGCAGTAGTTACAATGCTTAGGCATGTGCTGCTGAACAAAGATATGTATTTGTTTCTCGAAGGTGTAACATTAGCCTTTGAACCTTCTTTATTTAATATTCAGAACAGGAGAAGAGAAAAGAGAACATGAATTTGAACAAGAACCTGAATTTTGAATGAGAACATGAATTCTGTGCTCAGACTGCAAAACCCTCCAGGACTACCAGTTATGATGGCACTCCAAGCCATCAGTGGACAATTACATAAGGTACAGTGTCAGTCCTTCTCCAGAAAGCTTATGCCTGAAACTCTCCCATGCCAACACAGTGGATAATGCACTTCATCTCAAATAACACAGGTACACCCTTTAGTGTTGAAATATCTAATCAAAGAAATATACACCATCCAGAGCTGCTTACAAATCTGGTCCTTGGTAGCTTGTTTTACTCTCAAATGCCCAGTCTCATAAAACCACTGCTTCCCAAGTATAAGCATCTCTCAGCTCCTCATTTCTGTTGATGCTGGAAAAGAGGGCAGAGAAATAATCTAGTATTTTCAGCTTTCTTTAAAACTCTGCTGCCTGCCTTTATGCACAAGAAGTAATCCAAAAACCCTCAAAACAGGCTCTACTGAAAAATTCAGTGCCTAATCCTGATGTTGTTGAGGAAGCAAACTACCTACAAACCAATTCTCGTAATATTTTGATTACATGAAGAACAGAAGTTGTGATCCTCTTAGACTGAGACAGCTATTATAGTGCATTTTTCTCTTCCATTTGACCCATTGGTATGGTTCCATTTCATGGGTTAGCTGGACAACTTGGTTACTCTTGCTATTTGTACGCAAATACAAAAGTGTCACCCAAGGGGTCAGAAGAAGCAGTAGCTTTTCCTTATATACAAAATTCAAGCTAGACAAGCATTTTCATTAGCTCTAGCTCTACTTTTGGTTTTATATTGCACTCTCATTACAAAACTTCAAAATTTATTCTTAATAACAGAATATGTTTTGAGACAGGTAAAAAAAATAATTTTCTTTTCCCCCTTGAAACCTCCTAGTCTTACAACCTTGTCAGGTTGAGCGCCTTCCTAGACATATGTATTTGTTATACCATTAGTAGTGATTTTATACAACCATACTAAGCAAGATTTTCTCAAGCGCTGTAGGAAGTGGCACAAGTTTAGATGCCACATAGTTCCCAGGTACCAAGCTACTGTCATTTGTAAACAACAGGAAACAAGATGAGTGGAAATTGACACCTCTGCATGTAATTGAGGTGATGACCTATTCTCTTCTACCTGAAGTATGACTGGAAAGGGTGTCACAGTACTGTTACAAACACCTGTTCAATGTCAAATGCCCAGCATTGGTATTGTTTGACAGCATGTACTGTGTATTTATTACCTCAAGCAGGACAGATGTTAGTAACACAGGGGACACTCACTTTGCACTCTTTCAAGCATATACATAACCACTTCTCCAGGAAGCCAAATTTGGCAATTTCATTAGTTTGTATATTGACAAAAGAAATAGAAAACATTAGCCCAGCGATTCTGTAAAGCAGACAGGAAACACAGAACAATCCAGTTGCTTTTAAATTCATAAACAAGCTATTTACGTGCAAAGCAGCTTGGTTGGAAACTCATAATCACCACCAGGATTACTTTTTCTTGATAGTATCAATTTGTACTGAAACTCACAAAACAATGCTGAAACTCACAAAAGAACTGACAAAGGAAAAGCAGAGGTCACAACACTCACAACAGTGGTGAACACCAAAGTAAAATGAATGCAAATGAAGAAGGAATGTTTCCTTCTGTACTGCTCCTGAGTAGCCCCAGTGAGATACTTGTCACATGAAATACTTGATTAGTCTGTAACAGTCTAAGTAACAGAGCCGCTGGGAAAGTATTAACCAACAGTGTAACAGGATATGGTATAGTTCTGCTCACCTTCACGTCCTCCAAAGGTACGAGACAAAAGCAAGCTCCAACCTGTAAGGTATGTGAATTGCTCTGGCAGCTGCTGACAACCTTTCACCCTCAAAAAATCTCTTCTGATGTTTGTATTGACATGGTGAAGAGGAACAGGTATACAATTTGTTATTCAACAAGACATATGACATGTTGTGTAGAGAGACAATAGGGTGGGTAAATGTGCCTGGTGCTGGATGCACAATCCTGAAGTGGTCCCATAGCAAAGTTTGAGACCTTGATCCTGATCTCTCCTTTTTACTGCACAGTAAAAATACTATAATAGAATCCGTAATTTCCTAATCCAAATTAAACAGTTTCATATGTGATATCCTCATTTTTAGCATAATAAAAGAATTCTACTCTTGAAAAGATTATAAAGAAAGTCTGAAAGTAAAATACTGCCAAGCACTCTATTTTGAATCAGAGTCTCAACAATTGTTCAACTTTAGCCTGACAACAGTACTTTTGTACACTATACACTTAAAATCCCTGTAAACTTACCAAAACCACTCACCCTCCAGTAACTTCCAGCACTCAGTAGTGCTTCTTCCAGAAGAAAGGCAGACTGTCCCATATTAATTTAAGGGATACAACCAAGTCTCTCAAGTCCTGTGCAGATATTTAGAATGAAGACTTGTAACCTCATTCAACCATCATCTCTCCCCCTTCCAGTGCCGAAGATGGGAGTCACGTCCACTACAGTCAAAACACCAAAGAGAACACAGGCTACTCTTCCCAGAGCAGCTCCCTGGCTCACTTCCCTCCAGAACCAGGATCTCACTCCTGTCTCTTTAACAGGCCAGTGTCTGCTTCAGTGGCAGCAGATGACCCCTCTGAAGCTCCCCCCACCACCAGTGGGCTGCATACTCTCAAAGACGATGCTCATCTTCCTCTATGCAAATATACCAGCCACTCAAATGCAGTTCTGCATGCCTGCTCCAGAGCACATTCTCTGTTAAAGGAGTGTTGAAGTATGTTGGAGAGGTTAGAACAAAGCAGACATTATTTCTTTTTAAAAAATCCGATATTTGACACCCGAGAAAGTTAAGGAATAATAAAAGCCAACTTTGCTAACTATTCCCAGATTTTAAAAGTTATGTAAATATTGTAAATTGTCTATGTGATTTTTAGACCATTTGGCCCAACTTTTTACACTTCAGAACCTTTAAAAAGGCAAAATTGTACCTGTTAAAAGCCATTTATTTTCAGCTCTTCTGTATATTAAGATAGACATCTTCCAGCATATAAGGGCAGTCAAACAGCTTTTTTAAGCATGTGATTACATGCAGGCTTGCAATGAAATGCTTGCAAATATGCAATGGAATTCGAGAAGTTTAAATAGCAACTACGGCCTGTACAAGGCAGACGATATACATAATTTCGGTGTCGGAATTCCCTTAGAAAAATCCATGTTTTAACTGGATTTGATGTTTAAGCTGGCCATAATAGTCTTTCCTTGAAAATACAGCTATGCTGTCTCTCCTAAGAAAATAATATTCAGCTCTAACGGGAAAAAGAATAATCTTTACAGATATAGGAACTGGAATAACTAGGTCTACTGCAACTAAAGCTCAAGCAAGTGATTCAATATTGTAGGGAGAAAAAAAAACAAAAGCAGAGATTGATTCACATGACTGATTTGATTTGCAAAAAGATACACCACAGCAGAAGTTATTTAGGCAACATGACACTCAGCAAGAAAACAAAGACTTCAAATATTATGATACTTAAAAAAATATTCATAACGTTCCTACCAAATATACCTATAAAAGACTGTCCTACAGCAATAAATAAGCAAAAGGGATTGAAAATGCCACATGTTTGAAATCATAACATAGCTACAGCAAACTTCTAGTCTGCAAGATTTTTTTATGAACATAAAGACATTACAGGAGAAGAACAAGGCTAAAATGTCTGATGGGTTAAAATATGTCAACCTGCAACTAGGCTTTTCAGAAGTTTCAGACAGAACATAAACAAGACACTTTCAGGCTGAATGGCTACTCTATGCCTCCTATTTTTCTGCTTATCTCTCTTCTACTCAGAATACCATTCACATAATTTAAACAGTCCAAACTAATGGATCCAATTAACTTTTCAAAGGCACAAAATGCACAACTTGGGACAAAATAATCAGGTTCATCTTAAAAAAAAGAAGTTTAAGACATTTGTGCAAGTATGGTTTTTATGTACTAATAAAAGGTATATTAAAAACTGGAGAAAACATAGATACATAGAAAACATAGATAGTGCCAGTGTTCCTCAGCAGCTAAAGTTCAAAAAAGTTTACCCTATGAAGAAAATGGAATAAAACATTACACAACTAAAGTGTTTAGAATACACAGTGAGAACCCATGTCATTGGCATTTGTATTAGATTTTTTGTATGTTCCTTCATTTCTTCTGGTGACAAGACAAGAGCTCCTACACAGAGCATGCTGAATACAGCAGCATAATAGTATAGTAAGCCTGAAAAACACAGGAAATTATGTAGAGAAAATGTGAGTCCTGCAGTCAGTCTAGGCAAGTGTGGACATAATACTTTCTTCTCTTCTGCAATCTTATTTAATCACCTTTTCTGTTTTTTTTCACATATAGGCTGCACAATATTTCAGGCCATCTTTGCACATTCTACACTGTTCTTTCTGAATACTCTGAACAAAGTCATTAACCTACCTCTTTTTGGTGTTTCCAAAAATTGCATTTCTATGGTATAGCTACGAAAGTTAGATGCATTTATTGCTAAGTTCACAGCTTCCACTAAAACATTCTGTACATATTTATATCTTCCTTTGAACTTCATTTTATACTTTGGTTCTCTCTAACTAAAGATATTTTCATATTCGGAGGGTGCCTCCAACACAGTACATACTACCAGAAGACAGGGCATTAAGAAGAGTGCACCTCTTCCATTCCCATTCAAGAAGTGAATAGCAAAGCACAGACTGCTCCCCAGCTACTTCTACAGTAATAAGGAGAAAGGTAACTGCTACTGAAGTGTCAGAATAAATGAAAAACTGGCAGCAGTTATGACTGCAAAAGACAATCCTACCTCTTCCAACAAGTTCTGAAGGTATCCTTTACATGGAAGCCATCTACAGGAAAATAAGTGTTGGCTCTTAAAGATGTGAAATATTTTGAAGCATGGGTCTACTGAGGAAAAACACATGGAAATTCCTTTTTAAAACTTCACATCTGTCGTAACTTTTACATTTAGAACCTCTCAAAGGAAAAGTAAAAGATTAATAGATAACAGAACTTTCCACAAGCAAGTTTCTCTAAGTTGCAACTGCTCAGCAGTAAGTCCACCATTTTACAGATCGAAGAACTGAGAAGCTGAAGACAGAAA
This sequence comes from Urocolius indicus, assembly GCA_013401255.1. Classification (NCBI taxonomy): domain Eukaryota; kingdom Metazoa; phylum Chordata; class Aves; order Coliiformes; family Coliidae; genus Urocolius; species Urocolius indicus. Next base: position 10,241 of record WBNH01000774.1, read on the forward strand.
AATGAGAAGCATTTCCAGTGGTACTCTGAAAACTCAAACATGTGTTTATAGGCAGTTCTGCACGACTTCCCAAATACCGAGGTTTTCATATTAAAAAGTTAATCTCCTACTTTTATAAAGAACATACTCCACCTCTGCTTGCTACTAACAGTCAAATAATGCAAGAGACAACCATTCCTATCTGATTTAAATGACATAAAATGCTACTCACTTTATATACTTACATCATAAGGTCTCAAAGCTTCTCTGAATTGTATACCTTTAATATTTTGATGAAATGATAAATTTGAGAAATTTTGATTTTTACATAGCTGTACATAGAAGAATTATCTGGTTTTAAACATCCACATTAGAAAGCTGCTGACTTACGTTGTCTCCTCTGCCTTCACCTCCAGTTCTCAAAGGCAGCAGTCAGCTCTAATGGAGGACACACACAGTACTAGGTTGGTAAAATAGAGCCTTGCTGTTAGAGAAAGTTCAACTTTTGTGTTCACCTATCCCTAAACTCACCCGTTTCTTACACTGTTTTATTTTTCTACCTTAGAGAGTTAGGGAGAAAAAGACATGGGAGACAGGCCCATTTTTAACATATTTGTGAACAGACCATAGAGCTTACTACCTAACTGAAAACTGGAGGATTGGTACTATCAGGAAGTGCTGCAAAAGCATAGCAAAGTAACAAAAAAAAAAAAAAAAACCAAAGAAAAAGTTATTTTCCATTGCTAACATACTAATGTTAACATAAAAATTAACTGCAGTTCATTTGCTAAAACATTGAATAGTTTCTGAAAATAGGAGGCACAGAAGTGTATAGATGCCTGTGAATTTGCAATGAAGCCCATAGATGTTTTTTCTTCATCTGAAGAAACTGACGGTTCAAGCCCACAAAACCAATTTCAGGCACATAGGAAACAAATTTTGTAAGAAAAAAAGGTGGCACGCATAACTGCAATAAATGAGAAAAACAATCCCAGATCTTTGTGGTTTTGAAATGCCATTAAAACCTCAAAGTTTAACTCTGCCTGGCAATGAAATGGGTCACCAAGTTTAAGTTAAGTATTGCAGCTACTTTTCTGCAGCTTATTTGGACTGAAAACAGTAAAGTTACACATTAAGGAAAATTCAATTTATTCTTGCACAAGACAGAGAGTTTCAGTACCAAATACAGGCGGAGGTTGCCCCAGGCTGCACCCTACTGGGACTGTTTTCTTTTCTAATGTCATTACACAAAGACATATGGATTAAGTCATCAGTGTTTCAGGGTGAAATGAGCATGTGCAGAGGCTGTCACCAGTTAAAGGGTTTGTAAAAATAATGTGTTATAGGCTGTATTCATTAATAATGTATATTGCCAGGTGAAACATAAGAATATGGTAGAGACTCCTATAAAGAGATCTTAACCTGAGTAATTAAATCATTAAGATCACAAACGAAGCGAGGCAATTAACTACAGTCTACAGTACAATTGCCAGAGGTGAGTGCATACTCCTGCAGTCCCACCATCTGGTAAATGGTTTCTAAGTAAAATGTCAAACTAGTCACAACTTAAATAACATAGGTCACTATTCCATCCATTTCTATGCTGGTAAGAAAACAGAAGTCCTCTCAGTGTTCTTGAAAAATTCTGGACTGCAGCTTATTTTTTTTCCCTCTAATTTAATGGATTTAATCAGAGATAATAGATATGATAGATCAAAAAAAAAAAAAAGTGTAATGCAAGAATAGCTGTGCCTTATAGGTCCTGAATTTCTGGCTCTTACAGTTAAGCAATGAAAACTCTGGAGCTATATGACAGCCTGGAACCAAATTAAAACTTTCAGGCTCATTCTTCTCAGCTGTTCCACACTCTCAAGATCATACAGTCATTCTTACTACAGTTCCTACAAAATGAAGACTTTTCTGCAATGTCCTCTTAGCAAAGTTTCTGCTTTCTTAGCAGCAGTATTTGAGTTTAGTTCTCAGAACAAAATTGATTTCCTCATGTAAGTTGCCAAAATCAGCAACCCTGCTTATATACAGAAGTTCAGAAAGACCTTGAACCAGAACTATGCTGTCTGAGGCTATCCAGGCCTTCAATTATCCTCTCTATGTAGGAACAGAAAAAACCTTTTCTCTCAATCTCATCCTTGAACATTTTTTTATTCATTCAAGGCCAGTCCTACTTACTTTATTGCCATTGCTCAAGTCTTACAAATCTGCTTGACGAGAAGACTAAACTTTGTTCAAGGGTGTACATGCAAGCTTGTTTGAGTTCTGGGAAGGAAAAGGGTGATATCCTCACCAGAACACAAAGTGGTTGAGAAGCAGTTGATGAAAGGGAGATGAAATTTACAATTGTCCAGTCTTTGCACCTCATCATAGTTCCTTCAGCACCAGACCTTTTAGTTATCCTGTTTTCAAAGCCCTACACTACAAACTACTCCTCTACTTTAGGGGGGAAAAAAAAAGAAAAAAAAAAAAAGACAAAAAATTTAAAAAGGCAATTAAATGCATCAGCCCAAAAGCTAAGGACTAAGAAAGCAAATTGAAGAGGTACATCCTGGTATAAATCCCCAATTCTATCACTAACTCTCACTGTTAACACCACAAAAATAACTTATTTTCAGAGGGAAACAAAGGCATAAACAGAGAAGGGAGGGGAAGCACCACTGTATTTCCTTAAATATCCATCCAGGTGCAGGTCCTATGCCATACAGGCTGCACAGAATCTATAGCCCGAATAGAGTGTTTGATCTAGCTCTGCTAGGAGAAAAGCTTGGATTCTCACCTACTCTGCTCTTAAAGGTGTGGATAGTATTCACAATAGCAAGCTTAGAAAGCAGAATGGTATAGTTACTTAAGTAAACAGAGCAAAACGTCTAACAGTCTAAATTTGTTCACTGTCCAGAAATAGGTAAAGTAAAACTAGTAGGAACAAAATAAAAACCATGTCCTCTTACATCAACAATTAAAAAAAAAATCTAAAATTTTCAGACTTCTACTTACTCTATAGAGTGATGAATATGTTTTACAATCTCACTTTCAAATGCAGTCTGACCCCATTTTTATTTTAAACAAATGGTTGAAGAAAAAAATAGTTCCAAATATTTTTTATTGTTACAGTCTCCTTTCAAAGCATCTAGGAGTTAGGAGAAATGAATTAAAAGGAAATAAAATTAAATTAGTATAGTAACATTTTAATGTTATCTGTCATTTGTCAAAAGTATTACATTAGAAGGTTTAACAAACCAGCACTTTTATCAGTTAATTTTTGCCACACATTGGCAGAAAAAAAAATCCTGTAATAAAACTTTTTAAATATATGTATAAAGAAGGAATAAAATAAACAAAGTATTGAATTCTCACAAAGAATCTATGCATAGCATTCACACTTAAAAAAATGAGCTATCTGAAGTCCTTGATATTAAAGAATAAAATTGTAGATGAAATAATGAGAAGGAAAGCCAAAAAAAAAAAGCAAAGCCTTCTATAGCACAAATTGTAATTAGATAACTGGATCTAATGAAATCTGTGGAATATATTTACAGAAAAAATGGATAACTATCAAGAGACAATACTAGGCAAGAATAGTTTATTTATCATAATAATTTTAAAGTATAAATGTTAGCTACAAAGTATACCTAAAAACACGCAGTAAGAAATGCCTTATACACTATATGCCTTACCGGAGCTTCCTAATGAAGAGGCATAGCAGAAACTCTTTAGGAACCTATTCTTCTCACATTCCTCTGCAGATATATTCGGCATCAATGATGTGGTATTTCTGAAACCCTTAGATCCTTTCTACAGCTTTTACTACAATTTTTTTAAAATATACATGGCAGCTACAAGTATGGAAAATTATCACAGTTGTTTAGAAAGGTCTGGAACAAGATGGCCTAAGGACTTACTGCTATTAACAGTGGAAAAGAATGTGCAAGTGTGTGCTTATGTGTTCAATTATTAATAAATTACCAAAAGAAACATTTTAAATACACATCATTTTTGGGGATCAGTCTTTGTTTGCAAATCAAAATCACAATTAGCAGCACAGATTATCAGCACTGTTAATTTGTGCTCCCTCTACTGGTTAACTCACCCTATTGTGAGATATCTATATATATATACACACATATATATGAAAATAACAAATCTGTTAAAAATCTGGATGGTTTTGTTACAACTCAACAGCCCAAAAAACTCTTGAATCAAATTATATTATTAAAGAAAACCCTTATACACAGATGGTATCTTACACATTGGTTCTAAATGCCACTTTAACTGGTTAAAATGTCAAAATGGAAGTAAAAGGATCTAGCAGTTCAAAAAGATGCTTCCTATCACATCAGCTTCTTTTGTACACCTAGCTCATAGAAATTCCACTTCCTTCAGATTTCAAAATGCAATTAAACATTTAAATTTCTGAATCCTTGTAAGAAGCTGCTGTTAATTGGATTTTTAATTGAAAGCTCCCCTTTTTTCCTCCTCAAACAAAACACCATCAGCATGGAGATGCAAAGCAGCCTAAATCACAGGACAACTTAAGCTGAAAGGCAGGGTCTGGCAACCCACCCAATCCACTCCCCTTCTCACAGCACAGCTAACTCATACTTCAATCAGGATGCTCGGGGACACTTCCCACTGACTCCTGAGTATCACCAAGGCTGGCAACTCTGCAGCCTCTCCAGGTAACCCATTACCACACTTAAACACCCTCATGGCGAAAAACTTTCCAAAGCACACACAAAATATTTGTTGGATCCAAATCAAGCATAATTCAAAGTCTGAGTACAAGTAAACAGCAAAGTAAACCCCAAAAAAGACGTTTACAAAAAATCATGGGATGTGATCACAATTACTACTAGTCACAAAAGTGTATTTCTTGGGGCAATGCATGTGTCACTAGCAGGTTGACTCATCTGAAAGAACCAAAGGTTACTTTTAAGTGCTGACGGCTATGAGAATCTGTGTGTCATCCACACTTGACAAAATATATTCTACAAATATTTACACAGCATATAAGAGATTTTCCAACTAGTTTTAATTTTGTGAAGCACAAATACCATTAATATATACACACGTGTTCTGACTGTCTCTCCTGGAGAGATCATCTAAATATTAATTTTAAAAATTACTTTCTGAAATAGGACAGTTTAAATGATCTTTAAGTGGACTGAGTTGCAGTAAAAACATTAATGTGTTTGTACAATTACTTTTAGTTATCAAAAGTGTAAATACCGTCCAATTTCATTTACCTTGCTCAAGTGTGGGGGTTTATTAATAGGCTTTGGTTCTGTAGATGAGCAAGACAAACTACTATTGTTATATACAGATTAGAAAAGTAAACACTTAACACTGTCCACAATGACTGCCTTCAGAATTGATTCTGAGCACGATCCCAAAACAACAAAGAGGAAGTGTAACAAAGAGCATTACTGCCCCCTAATGAGGCAATCTACAAAAGCTCCACTGTGTTTTGTGTCATCCCTTAAAAAATTCCAAGCTGTTATATCTATAAATTACTAAAACAAACAAAATAGAAGTTAAAAAGTCATGTAAGAATTTATGACAATCACTAAGAACACAGACACTAAGTTCTTGACACATTTCTGTGCAAAATACACCTATATAACTTTGGGGAGAAAGAAAAGTATATAGCATCAAGATTTTCAGATAACCTAATACTCAGGGCACAAAGAGATCATGATGATACGAAATACAGCACACAAATTATATTCCAACATTTCTGTCAGTACATAAACATGTTTTAGCCAATCTGAAGCCTAGTCTATATTAGGATGTAATCATTCAGAAAAAAAATGTAGTCATTTTTCACATCAACCCAGATTTTTTAAGTTTTGTGCCTATAATGTGAGAGTATCAGTATGTTTTTCTTGTTGCACTGTGCCATCTAAATATCATTTACAAGTCTATTCTAGACTTGTAGTAATTGCAAAATAATTCTGATCTTGGTGTCTAATTACACTCACAAAAAGAAAAGAGATGAAACAATTAAAAAAAAAAAAATCCACTTGCAGAATTCTGCTTGTAAATCAAATAGATGAACTTTTGACAAAGTCTCCCATAGTATCCTCCTAGAAAAACTGGCTGTCCATGGTTTGGATGGACCTAATCTGAGATGAGTGGAAAACCAATTGGAAGGCTGGGCTCAGGCTGCCCATATTGGCAGCCACCAGTGGTGTTCCCTGGTGCTCAGTTTTGATGCTTGTTCTGTTTAACAACTTGATCTGGATGAAGAGATAGAGTGCACCCTCGGTAAGTTTGCTGATGACACCAAGCTGGGCAGGTGTGTAGATCTGCTTGAGGACAGGAGGCTCTTCAGAGGGACCTGGACAGGCTGGAGCAATGGGCTGAGGCCAACTCTGTGGGCTTTAACAAGACTAAGTGCCAGGTCCTGCACTTGGGCTACAGCAACCCCATGCAAATACACAGGCTTGGGGCAGAGAGGACCCCGTGGTATTAACTGACAGCCAACTGAGCATGAGCCAGCAGTGTGCCCAGGTGGCCAAGAAAGCCAATGGCATCCTGCCTTGTATTGGAAACAGTATAACTAGCAGGACCAGGGAAGCGATTGTCCCCTTGTACTGGGAATTGGTGAGGCCACACCTCAAATATTGTGTTCAGTTCTGGGCTGCTCACTACAGGAAGGATATTGAGGTGCTGGAGCATGTCCAGAGACAGGCAATGAAGCTAGTGAAGGGTCTGGAGAACAAACCTGATGAGGGATGGCTGAGGGACCTAGGAGTGTTTAGTCTGGACAAGAGGAGCCTGAGAAGAGGGCTGAACTCGATCTTAAAGGTCTCTTCCAGCTGAAATGATTCTATGATTCTATGATCACTCTCTAAAGCTACCTAAAAGGGAGTTCTAGCAAGGTGGGGGTTGATCTCTTCCCTACAGCAATGAATGATAGGACAAGAAGAAACAGGTCCTAGTTGCACAAGAAGAGGTTTACATTGGACATTAAGAATAATTTTCTCACTGACAAAGTTACTAAGTATTGGAAGAGGCTGCCCAAGGCGGTAGTGGAGTCATCATTCCTGGACATATTTTAAAGATGCACAGATGTTGTGCTGAGGGTAATGGTTCAGTGATGGGATTGGCAGTGTTAGGCTAGTGGCTGGACTCAATATTAAAGGTCTTTTCCAACTGTAATGTTTCTATGAGCTTTCTGTGTCATGTGAAAATGACTCCTTTTTTTCTCATTTTAAAAAAAATTTGTATTGCTAGAGAATTAAATCTGTATGCAGTGCTGCCCAATGCACCTTGGACATAAAATATTGCCTAGTTCCTGTACTTGCATTTCAAAAATACGGAGTGCAGGGAAGTGCAGATAACTACAGAAAAAAAATATTGCTGCGAGTTCTGGTGAGAAGCACAAATGTAAGCGCTATATTCTTTTTTTATTCTACCATAAATCCAAACTTCTGCTCACATTAGTAAAATTACTGCACTATAAATGCAATGCTGAAGTAGAACTTTATACTGACTTTTTCACAGATATCGCAGGAGACTCCAATCTCTGTTAGCAAGGTTAGGTTAAAAGCAATTCATGTGTTTAATTTAAAACATGTTAGTTAATAAGAGATATAGATTTTATGAATTAAAAAAAATTTCATTAGTTGGTTTGGGCACTGAAACACCACTGGTCGCTAAAACACTTGAACTTAAGTCTTCACCTTGAAACCTCCAAATACTGGCTTTCTCTGGCCTTGCAGTTGTATCAAAACATCATTAGCACAGAAAGGTTTCAGGTGATGAGTAATACATAACAACACATGGTAGAAGGCTGCATGCTGTCAGACATCAAAAAGTATAAAAACTACCAATCACATGCTATGTGATAAAAATAAATTATCTATTAGGATATTTTAGAGACCTAAAATAACCATATTACATGACATTCTCCATTACATTAGAGCCCAAAATGCTGGTAACACAGCTCTCAGTCTAATACATATGCTATTACATCAGTACTTCACAATTCCAAACGCTTAATTATATGGAATATAAAAATCAAAACACTGGCAGTACTAACAAGGATCAAGACTTCCAACTGATGCCTCAGAACTTTGAAAATAAGGTTATCGCAACAGCTTATTTCAACTTTTGTTAGGCATGTAAGTCCTACCTTTGAATCTTCATTGCTCACTCCCAGCTCTAGCACTGCTTGAGGATACTTCAGCTTTGCTTGCATGGACTCTGCCATTTGAAGGTTAAGCTGCCATCCAATTGTTTCAAGCTGTAAAACACAAATTTAGGTTACAATCAGATGGTACAGGAGCACTCAGGTCAAGTTTCAATATTGTGAATGGTCCATGCCAGTGAACACGGTGTCAGGCTCTACAAATGTTAAGCATTTTTGTACAGAATGGAAATTCTACTAATTTGCTTGGACTCCAAGACTGATTTGCTTCCCTCTCTTGCCAAATTTATCAGTTCAAACTGCCTGTAACTACCCAAAATAAAGTGACTTTGTATGCTTCGGATTTGCTGGAACCAATCCATAAAACACAACTAAGGATACAAAATAAGGTAGTTTCCTCCTCTTTCCGAAAATTTATCAGCAAAGTTGAGGATTAAGTTTTATTTCCTATTTATTTTTCTTTTAGGAAAAAGAAAAAAAAAAATCAATAAATAGTAAACCAGTTAAAAATGGTAATTCCTTAATCAACAGATCTACTCATGTGTATTCTAGCATATACAGATGTTAATGACAAACATAAATTCTGTGCTACTTTTTAAATTGTTACTATTGAAAAGCCCAAAAGCAGTTAAGCATGTGAGCAACAGGATTTTTAATAGAAAGCTACATAAAAATACATTTCAAATTACTTTTTAATCATTAATCTAAAATAATACTCAAACATTATCAAGCTACACCTGACACATAAATTGAGTGGGCAAGAGCAGAACTGTAAGTCTTCTACAAAATAAGCTACCTGGCCTTCTTGATAAAGAAAAGTAGCAGTATTAAATCTTACCATCTGGCAAGCTAATTTGCATACAAGTTGTTTCTAATTAGTGTCTCCCTTCCGCTAGTAAATATGGTGGCTGACTTGGTGAAGCAAAAGCCTCCCATATTTCACCAGTCCAACAATCCCGCTAAAATCATTAACAGTACAAAGCCATCCATCCAAGAGGCACTGCACTGTGAAGGGCAGACAAGCCAGTACATGCCCTGTCTCCTACAGTGACAGTAATCTCTAGATGAAAGACAGTAGAGATAGTGAGTAACAGAAACACCTTCCCCAGGCACAGCTAAAAGATAGAACTTCCAAAATTTATTGCAGCTACACCACTTAAATTTTCACATTAATGCACATTATATTGCATTTCTTTGTATACTGTGCTGACACTATACCAATCATGTAAGAAACACTGAAAGCCATATGACTAAGCATACCAAAAGGAAAATCATGTATCATGACCTGTTAACCATCAGTGCCAGTCCAAGATGGTCATGGAGTTCAGACAAGGCCAAACAAAGCTAATGGGAAATCACAGACAGTCTCAGACTGACCTTATATACAGCTATAGGAACAAAACAGTAGGAAGAACATCAGGTCTGCTAAGCCCCTGTGCTTGCCAGTATGTGCAATCTTCCAGCAAATTATATCACAATGACACAACTGGAAAACATTTTTCACTCCATAAACACCACTAAAATTAAGTAAAGAAACTACCTCTGGTTCTCCCAGGAGCCTAAACATCCTAGCATCTTGCTCACCTTAGGTTTTAGATGAAGAAAGAAGTTCAGTTCAGTTAAAGAAACCTATCAAAATTGATCACGGTCAACAAAGAAGGACTCAAATGCTGACGGGGGATAGTGATGGTAGCAGCCCAAAGCAGGCAACAGAAAACAGTGTCACCTACTTTGATAGAGCACATTAAACACTAAAGTCAAATACACACATGTGCAAGTGTGCAAGCTCTCAAATGCGATAGCTCTTCATACTGCAATCACTAAGTTTCAAGCCCCATGATCCTCCATTTAGAAAAGACTTTTGATCAGTTAATTAAACAGATTATTATAGTAGTATGGAAACCAAGCTTTAGTCTTGCAGCTTATCCAGGATTATATAGCAATGCCACTAGAGACAAGAATATCATCTTAGGAAGCCTGACTTTTAAAACTTTTCCAAACCTGTTAAACAGCGTACTGTATATAGCATGAAAAACAAGAAATATGCAAAATGTATGTTGCTATAGTTTTATTTATTTCAAAGACATTCAACATCCTGAAATATCAATTAACCTTTTGAGAGTGGTTACATATTTCTGCATGGCATTTGTGTCAAAGCAGAGTATTTGGTAGCCATTTTAGGGGCATTTTTTTTCCAAAACAAAAATACTACAAACCTTTTTTTTTCACTTCTGGTATAAAATGTGTTATAGAATTCAAAATTATGGGAGAGACTATATTGTGCCACAATTTGCAATATATTGCCTGAAAAGCATTTATGTGGGGGAAGAGGAAGTATTTATCCAGAACAAGCATGAAAATAAAACTACATTTTAGTTACTATAGACCTATAGCTTCCTTTTACAATATCTTATCAGCAGTTTAGAAATGCGCAAGCTACCTTGTCACTGCAACAATAAACACAGTTGAAAATGAACTATTTAGCACTTTAAGCTCTCAATGGTATCTCTAGCACTTACTTAACCTCAAGGCTATGTTTAGAAAACAAAAAGTAGGTGCAATCCAGAAACCAAGGAAAGGAAAAAACATAGATATTAAATAAAACCAACAGTAAGCATTTATGGAAATGCTTCAGATCTGCTCCATAAATCCTATGGCAAATGATTCAAGGCAATAAAAATATGAGAAAGCTTTCAACAGCTCCTCAGTTTCTATATCCATTTTCACAGAATCACAATAACTCTTTGTCCTTCAAGTGCCTGGAGACAGCACCCAGGATAAGTTGTTCTATCACCTTTCCAGTGATGGAGGTGAGGCTGACCAGTCTGCAGTTCCCCGGCTCCTCCTTCTTGCCCTTTTTTGAAGTCTGGAGTAACATTTGTTTTCCTCCAGCCCTTTTCTCCATGAGTTACTAAAGATGATGGAGAGTGGTTTAGCAATGACTTCCACCAGCTCTCTCATCCCATTGGTGTCCATGGATTTATGTACATCCAGATTGCTCGATTGATCCTTAAACCCATCCTCAGCAACAAAAAAGAAACCCCTTCCTTTCATTTGACTTCCTCTGGAGTCTGGGGCTCCTGAGGACAGTCTCCAGCAGTATAAACAGAGGCAAACAAGGCACTCAGCAGTTCTGCCACTTTTTTTTTTCTACTCAATTTTCTGAAGAGGATACCATGGCAGTCAGGACTAGCAGCCATGGAATAATCTATGCACCTCCCCTTTCCAGTGCTCACTCAGTAATGGCTGTAGAAAAGATAAAGTGCTAACACCTGCTAAACTAGCTCTGTGTCCCCTACAAACAGAGAGCTTCTCAGTGGCCACTGCTGCCTGTTTCATGACTGTAGTGGTTTTGCCTGGGCCAGGTTTTTCGGTAGCATGGGGCTACAGGGGTAGCTTCTTAAAACAAAACAAAACGTTGCCAGAAGCTTCCTCTGTAGCTGACAGGGTTAGGGACAGTCAATTTTAAGCTGCGTGTGACCCAGGCCTGGCCAATTAGTGGTAGAGGTAAT
>WBNH01000774.1:22218-32949 GCA_013401255.1 Urocolius indicus
GGGAAGGAAAGGGAGTCCCAGGAAGTGGAGGGGTGGGAGGAGGTGTTTTTAAGATGGTTTTACTTCTCATCTCCCTGCCCTTATTGTTTCTTTAATAACTCAAACCTTTTTCTCCCTATGTTGAATTTGTTTTGCCCATGATGCTAATTGCCAAGTGATCTCTCTGTCCTTATATCAACTCACAGGCCGTTTGTTATATTTTTCTCTCTCTCTCCTGTCCAGTTTAGCAGGTGGAGTGATTTTATGACTGGGTGGACATCAAGCTAAATCACCACAATGATATACATTGTTTCTCCATATACATTGTAAATTATACTTATGTATAGTTTATTGTATACATATGTATACTGTTTATTGTTTACTGTATACACATGTATACTCTTGTTTCTCTATATACACTGGAAAGCTGCCAGTTCACCTAATATGAGAGGATCTGGCCCTTCACAACTGACAGTTGTGAAGTACACAACTGACACCTTTACAGGTACATAAATATATAATCTCTGGTCTATGACAAAGTTTGTGATACTGACAGTCATTTTCCCCCACTGTAAAACATGGCAGCTTCCAAACCGTGCCTACTGTTCCGCCCATCGGAGTACTTTCCATACTAAATAGTAGTGTGCAAGGTCATCAGCAATAGAACTGTGGTAAAACATTTGGATGAATGTGACCCTCTGCAAAAAGTCCATGTGTACTATGTGTCAAGTCAGCTTTCACAACTTATCTGGTATTAAATGAATTTAAGCACAATCTCCAACCAAATAAAGGATTTCAGAAAGCCATAAGTAATTTCTCACATTTCATTCATCACTTACAATTATGTTTTTACATACTATTGTCCCTTTCTAACATATTTTCACCACAGTTCAGTTCCTTACTTTCACTTTGACTGCCCATAAATGTTACTACAAACTAAGACTGTGAAGAAATTCAAGAAATCAGATAAATTCCTGTAATAGTTTTCATACCTCTCTTTTCTCAGCTACATAAAGATGTGTATGTTACACTCTTTAAAGACAGATCAAATAAATTTTCTTTTGTAAAGAAATTCAGACTAAAAAGGTCAAGGAGAAAGTAGAAAATCTCAGCCATATAAGAACCACTTTATCAGGCTCAAAAATGAAGGACTATGACTTTGAGAATGAAGGTAGCCTGGGTGCCCAGAACAGGTAGATTGAGGGACTCCAATCTTGAGGACCAATAACATAGCCAAAGAAATTCACACTGAAGTAAGAATGTTGGCAAAGACCTTAACTTGAAAAATGAGAATATTGTGAAAAAAGGGAAAACTGAAACCAGAAACAGAATTTTCAAGAACACATAAGGACCTAAAATGCCTTTTCTAATAATTCCAACTGCAGCCATTCAAAATTTTTGGAGCAGGATCCAGTATCTTTAAGGGAGGAGAAGTAAAAAGAGGTTTCAATGCTCAGGAAGTACTGAAACAGGGAAAGGAGAGAGTTTTTTACTTTGGACTGAATCATATCCTCTACCTTCCTCTACACCCATGAACAAAGGAAGTTTGTTTTTGAATTAAAAATTTTGAATTTTGAATTAAAAATTGGAACATTTATATAAGTTACCTGCGTGTACAAGGTGAAGCTTTCAGAAGGTCACCTAATATTGCAACAAATTATAACAGGAACCATAGAAAATCACTGTTACTGCCCTTAGAACTCAATGATGTGGCACAGACAACTTAATTCTTACCACAACACAAGCAAGATGCCATAACACTATGCAAACTGCTATTTGTCCTTCATGGGTAATCCATGATGTGGCATCTGTTTGTCCCTTAGAAATTGCTGTAAGCGTTGACCTCAGTGAAACGAGGAGTAACAATGAGTAACTACAGCACTGAACCTGCAAGAACAGAAATATTGCACGGATAGAAATATTGCACGGACACAAAATCAAAACGACGGAGGTTTTTATAACTGTCAGATATGTAGACAGTTATGAAATAGCCAATCACTCTATAGCTCAACTTTCACTTTTCACAGAATCATTATGGTTAGAAAAGACCTTAAAGATCAAGTCCCATCACTAACTTAACACTGCACGGCCTGTCGCTGAACTAAACCACGTGCCTCAGCACATCATCTATGCATCTCTTAACTATATCCAGGGACAATGACTGCACTACCTCCCTGGGCAGCTGTCCTGGTTTGGGCTAGGATAAGGTTAACTTCAGTGAGGCAGTAGGAAGGGGTACAGCATGGGCAGCTGACCCAGGCTGGCCAACAGGTATTCGATACCATACTAACGTCACGCTAAGTACATACAGTCAGGGAGCTAGTCAGGCGGGTGACGCTGCGGAAGCACGGGGGTTTCTTTCTTTTTCCGCGGTCGGTCGGAAGCGGTCGCATCAGGTCCCGGGTAGTGAGCAGCTGTGACACACACCATTCCTTTTGTATATTCCCTCATTTACTGTTATAACTGGTTTTTTTTCCTGAACTTGTTCCTTCTTACTGTTGTTCTATTAAACTGTTCTATTAAATCTGCCCTAGTGCAACTCACACCCATTTCCTCATGTCTTATCATATAATGAAGATCTAATTATTTCATTGAGATTATTGCACTCCATTCTCTCAACAATATTTTCTGCTTTTGCAACACCTATCTTTCTCCAAATAGAACATTATGTACCTCACTTCTGAGTAATACTAAAACATAAAATCATAGCCTTTGGTGAATATGAAAATAATTATATTAAACTCAGATCCCATACATGATTCAAAACGTGTGGGCAAGTGCCATTACTCAGCATTATAGGTTAAATATAATTTAACAAGCCGCTATAAATAAACTGGCTAAAGGAAAGATTATGAACATCCTGGCATATGCATTATTAGCCTCTCAGGCAAACAAATGACTCTGTGCATTTTCCCAGGAAGAGAGAGCATTTAACAAAGATCATAGGAAAGAATTATCAAAATCAGAGTTTCATCTTGAAGTCTAAAAAGTGAGGGAAAAAAACATCAACAGACTTCTGGGCTGTACTTAACAAGTCTCATGGTCAGAGAATGTAGAAGTAATTTTAAATTAGTAGTGGTGGACTTTTACGCTTAGAGGGGGAAAAAAAAGATTATGCAAACTCTGGATGAGAAAGGAACACACAGCATAAACAAGATAGTATATGTGATTTGTGAAACCTACTACCACTATAACAAGGGGTTTTAGTACTGCCAAAAGGTAATTAGTAGAAAAAAAAAGTTATAACAGTACCACTACATTTAGTAATGTTTTAAAATTAACTACACAATAATACAATTTTTCAGTTGTATTAATTCACATGGCTATTCTCCCATTGACTATAGGTTATGGTTTAGTCTGTCTACTTGGATTTTTTTTTTAAAGGAACAAAATTCCCAACAACATATACCTTTTTAGAGACCAAAAAGGCTTTTATTGCTCTGAAGTTGCTATGGGGCTGTTGAGGCTTTCCAACGTGAGCAATGAGAACTTTAAGGTAAAGCTTGTGGCCCACAGTCAGAATTAAAAGTAACCTTCAGAATAACTAGGCCACATGTTGAGTATTAAGAAGAATAAATTATTGTATGATGGTAAATCTTATTCATATAGTTCATAATGCATGTCTCAGTCAAACTGATGTCTAATGATGCTACCAACTAGAATACAGTTGAAAATAAATCCTTATATTCCTTCTAAAAATTCGAGTCGGCACAAAAACAAGTGTTTTTAACAGTACTGCTTCTTGTGGTATTGGTGGTGGTCTAGTGGACTTGATTAACGTGGACATCCCGGTCCTTGACTACTGGCAGCTTTCTATGGCACAGAACATTGGTTTAAACTTGCATAATTGAGAACTAACATTCAAGACTCCTTACTTTGAGTCAATACTCAAAGAGGCACTGCAGAGTGATAGAAGTGAATCTATAGTTACTTTCCTTCGGAAGCAGTCAGATTAATCTGAGGCCAGGCTGAAGCAGTGCTTTATTTTTATGAGGTTTTAAAAAACCATATAATAGAAACAGAATGCCAAAAAGAAATTCTTACTAACTCATTCTTTACAGATACCACAGCAAATCATCTTCTGTTGGGCAGAAACCTAACAAAACTATTTCAGATAAAAATAGGACAGTTACAGTCATACAGAAATTAGTTTCATGCTTCACTGGTGTACTGTCCCCACTCATTTGATTTTGAAATACGTTAATCCTACTTTAATCCTTATTTTGAGAGGCCATTCAGTTCAAAATTATCTGGTATTTGTGATAACTTAAATGTTACTGCACATGACATTGCCTTTCATATTCTGAGAAAAAAAAACCTACATGCTTGTTTCTATAAAGCTTTTCTGGTAAAAAAGAAAAAATAATGTGTAAGAGTACTATTTTTCAGAGCTACATTGCAACAGTCAACCCGTTTTTACCAAATGTACCCTATCTGTAAGAGCACTGTATCAGTTTACACATAGCATCTACTCTTGCAAGTGAGTTCAGCTCCACTACATCAATGCCAGAGTGGTCACTTAGCTAAAAAGATACTTTAATGTACAGTCTAAAGGAAATATTGATAACTTCACATTCCAAAGTGTAAACTTCTACTATTACAGTGTTAAGAGTAACTAATGCTATAGGAAAGTGCATAATAGGGAGACAAATATCAGCTTTCAGTCCATTCTTGAGGAAGTAGATTTAGGATATCTGGACAAATAAGGTTCATTAAATAGTACCAAGTGTAAGTAAAAACTATTAAATTCTTTAAAGATGGAGTGACATATTCAGATAATTCAACAAACTCTGGAAATACACTATATGATGAGTCTCCTTGCAGCAATAGGGAAAATGTACAACTCCATGACTTTGCCCACATTTACCTTAGATAACAACCCAACCTCTCCCCAAAGGCAGCAATTACATAATGAGAAAAAACTAAATCATGCTTTAACAAAACTAAATCATGCTTTAACCTTAGATACTAACTCACTCATTTCAGCTGTCTTTCCCCTCTGAGAGGAATGCTCCGACTTTAAAGATTGAAACATTTCCTAGAACAATTTGAAAAAGCTGTTTATGTAATTTAAACACAGATATAGTATTACTCTCATTGAAGCTATTATGAACAGTGAAGTGAGAGATAATGGGATATGAAAGACATCTTCAGCAAATCTGTTTCTCATATTATTACAACACTATATATCACACTGACATAAAACATTTGTTTTCCAACTAACAAAACATTTTAAGGAAATAAATAATCCGTAACATAAAATGTTTTCTGGTGGAGATCTTTCACTTACAATAAACTTACCTCAGTTGTTCTAATGAAATAACCTGGAGGAAAATGAATATGGCTAACTTGTCACTCAAGTCTAATTTTTTGAAACAGTAAATCCCATGGTTTCTGCACTGAAGACCAAGCATTCCTGATTTCATCACAGAAAATCAGAAAAATCACAGCAAATTTACAGTCTAAGATGCCAATTTTTTTCTTCATCAGTACACTCAGCATTGAAGAATCAAAACTCCAAATTAGATAGGAAAATTTCAATTTTGCCTGCTGCGATGATGAAAATGATTTAAGAGGCCAAGAGAAGGATGACAATACATGTCTGACTGTACGCTCCCTCGAAATCTCTCCCTGTCTGCTTAAGAACAGAACATTAGTGCAGAAGAGACACCAACAGGATGAAACCAAAAGTGTAATCGCTATAGCAAACAAATATTAAAATAGAAAAAAAGTGCACCTTGTTATTAAGGAGAAAGCAATGAGCAACAGAATTTGCCAGGTAGAATTTGTCAGAACATCACAGGTAGGGTCTTCATCAGATAAATATGCTGTAATCAGGACGAGTGTTTCCTTTAAGATGGCGCCAGATCAAACACCAGTTTCCTACTGATGGGAAACTCTAGCAGTGTGGGCAAGAGAGATAACTGAATAAACACACTGATTTGTGTTCTCTATTGTTGCCACCAACTTCAGCTGTATTAACGTTTATATTAATATCTTGGAAGGAAGTTCTGGATGTTGTAACTTCTTTTCAGCAGGCCTCACTCTAACAACTGCTCCATGAATGAGGAAGTTTGCAGTGGATTAGCTGGATTTACACATTGATCTCATGAAGTTTATGACCACAGTCCTTTACCACATTTTTAATAGCATGGAAAAACCCATATAGTATTTAAAAATCTGTCTTCCTACTGTACAAACATATTCAACCTCAATACAATTCAGTATCTTCATTTTATAAATGGATTGCTGCAACACCTTGTGGTTTTGGTGAAGGTTACCCTTCAACATATTTAAAATCTGCATGAATCAGCTTTATCCAGAGATGAGAGACACAAATTGAATGACCAGCATCCTTAGGTGACTATAGCAGGCAAATTTTCAAATTAAATCCAAGACCTAGAGCAAGCATCCCCAAAAATGGTAACTATGAATAAAATACATCCGCATATCCATAAAGCAAAATCAGGATAATAGGGATGGGGTTTTTTTTAAAAAGAAAGCATGGAAGTCCTTAATTATGAATACTGTCATAACACACATGCACAACCAAGTTAAGCAGAGGTTCCATTGTCAATTACAGTGCCTCTTGATAAATTTTAAGACTGGACTTTGCAACCTTAATGCTATTCTTGCAATGTCTCTGAGTCACATAGTCGAAAGAAAATATGAATCACCAAATGGATCTTACCTATCTAGTCACAATATCAGAATGTAATGTCAAATCCAATTCTGTGTCAATCTCACAGATACTACAAGACCATCAGCAAACAGATAAACAAAACAAAAATGAAAGTTGCAACTATGATTTTCACCAGTAGACTGGAATAATCTGCTAGGCTCTGAAGTAGTACCATATGCTATGATTGTCTTGAACTAGAAATAGTAACACAAGGGCAAGGAAAGGGTTGAAGTGGGTAACGCAGATGGAACGTGCATTTATAGAATCCTATAAGAAGATTGACCAAAGACAAGACAATTCCCAAAGGAAAAAACTTCC
This sequence comes from Urocolius indicus, assembly GCA_013401255.1. Classification (NCBI taxonomy): domain Eukaryota; kingdom Metazoa; phylum Chordata; class Aves; order Coliiformes; family Coliidae; genus Urocolius; species Urocolius indicus. The sequence goes on from WBNH01000774.1 coordinate 29,198, forward strand.
TAAAGTTAAAAAACCAAAGACAAGCTATCTACATGGCTTTTGATCTTAGCCTTGAAAGAAGACACCATAAGACCAACAGACCGAAGATGGATTGGGCAAAGATCCAGTTGAGAAGTTAAACTGAATGTGTGGGACAGAGACACACTGAAGAAAATCAGAAGTCACACATTACATTTGCTGTGCAGCTCTCAGATCCCTCACCACAACCTACCCCAACAATATCAGTAATTTTACAAGGCAGAAAAAAAAAAAGTCAGAGCAATTAATGTTTTAACTTTGTAAATTGGGGTTTTCAGATCATAATTAATGCAAGAAAAAACAAGAGGACTAAGCAAAAAAAAGCCAGTTCTATGGTTATCTCTCAGGGATGATGTGAATGTTAAGGGCATGTTAAAAATAGAAAAAGAGACTGAGATTGAACTCCAAAAGGAAAATCCACATAAATTACCTACCTAAAGCAAACCTATTTGGTGAATATGTAAGATGAACTAGACTCTTCATCCAAGATTGGCTCTCTCCTGAAGGGTTAATTTGATCTGCCTTCCCATTTTTGTCTGCAAGGATGAAGTCTCATTTCTCTTCAGAAAACCTTACTTAGCACATATGCCAGAAAAAGTAGTGTTTTCAGACTTCTTCATTCAGTATCCAAACCAAAACATTTTTAATGCACATCTTTAATCTTTCAATTTAAAAAGGAACACACACATAAAAAAGTACCAGTGTACTTCAAAAGGGAGGAAACAAAAGAATTAATATGACGTGAAATTGGTAGAGCAAGACTAACAACTTCAAAAGACTTTTCCCTCATTGGAGTTACTGCAGGTATCTTCACATGTATTTTAATTGATAAGCAGCTAGCTCAAAAGCAAACAGAAAGATAATGCATTACAAATATTAGAAACAGTGTTCAAGTTTCCAAACTCTAGTATTTAGGGATTCACTTTGTGCAAAAGGTAAGTGTTGTGCTATGTCTCTCTCTGGGAAATTTATGGGCACAGTTACAGTAAAAATACACATCAGTCTACAAAAACTCATAGCTGACTGGCTCTTTACCTAGCAAAAGAATATACAGCAAGATCCAACACTGTGAAGTTGGAAGTTTGGCAGATTTTAATTAGAGATAAGGCACGCATTTTTATTAACCAGAAAAAATACCCCAGAAATCACCTGTCATTTCAAGCCTTGAAACCACAACCAGATTCCTGTTTCAAAAGTTCTTTTACTTACTGAAGAAAAATTATGGTTTGTGTTACCCAGGAAGTTACATGAGATAAGCACGGTACTCACTTATAACCTTAAAAGATGCTATTTTGCACACAGGAATATGGAAAGTGTTACAGATGCCTTTAAAACATTCTCAAAGTGTATATGCTTCTAACTTTTAACACTTCCTTGGCAGAAGACACATCAGAGTAAAAATTAGGATAAAAAGTAAGAAATAGATTCATTTTAAACATCCTCAAGTAGTACCTAAAAGTTGTAAACAATTAAAATGCCTACTAACAAAGCTGGGCCAGTGGAAGATTAAAAAGACTCAGTTGTGTTGTAGTTAACTATTAAAATAAATCTCAGTAGGTATAAAACTACATCTTTATTATGCCTCGCATCATTTATGTTCCCTTTGCCACTGTGTGATGGCATCATATAGCTCAAGTAAGTTCACAATTTATTGTGATAATGCCCTTGGGTCCAACATGGTCTGTGTGACCTTTGTTTGTCAGCATGGGAACAACTAGTGGAAACTGAGAAGATTCTTTCTGTTTGAGTTGTACTCCTCCTTATCTTGGATTTCTTCTAATATCCAAGAAAACTCATGCCCACCAACACAGTATTCCAGTTATCTTCTTTTTTGTCATAACCACCACGTGATGTCTGTAAATTTGCCAGTATTTAGCAGAGGGAATTTAGCATACTCACATTACACATACACCCCTTAGCAAGAAGGCCAGCTTCTGAGAAAACTACTTTCAGAGTTTTCTCATAAGGCTTCAAACGGACACTCGAGATACAGAATTGACAGCTCTGTCAAGAATTTTAGGTACACACTTTCACTAGTTTAATTCCCACGCATCATTATATTAAGTAATGCTGTCTGAAGGCTATAAAAAACTTCTCCTTCTTGGCAACATAGGAGTCTTATCTTTTTTATTATATATANTGCATTAAGAAAAAGCAAACCTGGTGCAAATCCCATCATTCTAATTGACTAGGACTGTATTATACATCAGAAATCATAAGACTGATATACAACAACAAATAGGTTTGTGTACAGCCACTTTTTGCTTGGTAACAGGGGAAGGAGCTACAGGGCTGGTCCTAGAGAGCAGTTCTTGAAACATACCCCGGCTGTGAGGTGGACCCACCTTCAGCCTCACTGGGCCAATCCTGGCACCTCTGAGATCATCATTTAAGAACGGAAATCTGCAGAAGTGGCACGGATGTAGGAGTGGTGCAAGATCGAGGCAACCATGCAGATCCCACAATCAGAGAAGGAGAAAGGAAGGAGAAGTGCCAGACCAGGGACCCTTCTGCAACCAGTGGTGAGAACATAGGCTGTGTCCCTGCAACCCATGGAGGGCAATGGCAGGACTGAGAGCCAGCAGCAGCTCCGGCTGAGTGCACCCAGACAGGCAGGAGACTGTGTGAGAAGGCGGCCGTGGCGCAGGCCGTGCTGGAGAGCCTGTGCACTGCAGAGCAGACCCACACGAGAGGCAGAGAGGAGCTGCAGCCTTTAGGATGAATGCACGAAAGTGGTCTTAAAAGGCTGATCGTGCTCTTCATCATTGTGCCACTGTGTTGTTTTCTGTTTCTTATGTTTTTGGGGTTTATGTATTTAGTTTAAATTGCTCTCTTCCCCAAGTTCAGTAGTCTTGTCTGTTTTGCCCAGGACCAAGTGTCAATTAAGCTCTCCCCATCTCCAGGGCATTCCCAAAGTCCTTAGTACTTTAACTGATCATGTTTTTTTGTTCCTAGACGGGCCTAAACCACAGCACATAACTATTAGTGTTCAATATGCCACAGAAAACTTCACCTGATCAGCACTCTGGGAAACACTTAACTCTGTTGCTCTAACAAACTCAATTTGGCTTGTCACCCTAAGGAAGCTCTCAGCCAGCATTTTACCACCTACAACTATTGCAGACAACTGACACACCCAGAGACCAGAACACTAGTTTTTGCCAAGCTGCAGTTTGCAAACAAGAAGAGAATTTTGTTTAAGAGAAAACATGTCAATACAAGAAAAATATCTATAAGAAATTACTTCTCTTATTAACTGCTTGTCCAGAATCCAAATCTGGACTGCGCAGTGGCCTGCTCTCTCAAAAACAGTGATGAGCCAAATTAATTAGTAATATTATAAAATAATAATCCTAGACAGCTATCCACTAGTTTAGGTCATAAATTAATAATTCTCAGTTCTTTCTGAATTTGTCCAATTTTCCCAAAGGTTCCAACTTTTGCGTGACATGCAAACTATATCTCTAGCCAAAAAAACCAATACTCCCAGCCATTTTATGTTATCTTAAAACAGAAATGAAAAATTAGTGTCTGGTCCTTCTTATAAACACTACAGAAAACATATATTTAGTGGCAGCATTTCAGTACTTCCAAAAGACACTATACTTTAAGTACCATATTCCAGAAAAGACTCAGAATTCTATTGCTACTTGTTTTTTTAGCAAAAGACTGTGAACAACAGATAAAATTACAAATAAATTCAGCCCTTGCATCATTTTCATGGCCCTCCTCTT
>WBNH01000777.1:0-35810 GCA_013401255.1 Urocolius indicus
TGTCTGCCTCTATTCCAGCAGGCATCACCACCTACTGCTTTCAGAGCTGGCAGTTCAACCCGGAACAAGGAACTAATGGCAGCTAAATGAACAAACACACTGAACCCATCAAATAAAACTTAACACAGTTAACGGCAATTCAGGCTATATATGGCTGAGGGCAATGTAAGAGAAAGTTTACCCCACAGCTCCCTCTATTTTTCACACCTTTATCATTCCAATCCACTCCACTCACCCTGTACTAAACTCTTTCTTCCCGTCTCTGATACTGAGAAAGAATGGTGGTTATCTGAGGATGTATTTTTGTGAAACTTAGCTGTAGAGGTAGTCTGTCTTCAGAATTTGGTCCCGCTCCCTTTCTTGTGCTGAAAGAGACCGTGTGGAAGACTGCTCCTTATCTGAAGGGTTAAGCTTACTGTAGAAAGTCCATGTGAAAGGTCACGCCTGTGACTACGCAATCACTGCAAAGCAGTGAGGAAGTGTGGGCAGGCATAAGGAAGTCAGAGGCCGCTTATTTTTAGCAGCAGTGCACGGTTATGTTGTTTACCTGTAACAAGACACCACGTTCTAGGACACAGATATAAATGCAGAGATATAATGCTTTTTCTCCACAAAAAAGCAGAGTGTTTTCCACTACTTCCATGGTATGAATTGTAGAAGGTTATAGTTTAATACACTTACAGTCCAGAACTCTTCTTTTTACAATGTTTATTTTGTTAAAAAACAATGGTTTTTCGCATTCTCAAGTCTATTTTTTTATGGCATTGGTCAGATTAAATGTGAACAATGTTTGATAACGCTCATCTACAAGAAGAGCTGGAAGGAGGACCCTGGGAACTCCAGGTCTATCAGCCTGACCTCAGTCCCAGGGAAGAGTATGGAGCAGATCATACTGAGCGTCATCCTGAGGCACATACAGGAAAACTAAGAGTTAAAGCCTAGCTAACATGGCTTTATGAAGGGCAGGTCCTGTTTGACCAATCTGATCTCCTTCTATGACAAGATGATCCTCTTAGTGGATGATGAAGAGGCTGTGGATGTGGTCTTCCTGCACTTCAGTAAGGCCTTTCACACTGTCTCCCACAGCGTCTTCCTGAAGAATCTGGCTGCCCATGGTTTGGATGGACTTATGCTGCAATCAGTGAAAAGCTGTCTGGATGGCCAGGCCCAAAGAGTCATAGTGAATGGTGTTAAATCCAGTGGGCAGCTGGTTACCAGTGGTGTTCCCCAGGGTTCAGTATTGGAGACTGTTCTATTTAGCATCTTTATCAAATACGTGGATGAAGGGATCGAGTGCACCCTCAGTACTTTTGCTGATGACACGAAGCTGAGCAGGAACATAGATCTGCTTGAGGACAGGAAGGCTCTTCAGAAGGACTTGAACAGGCTGGAGTAATGAGCTAAAGCCAATTGTATGAGGTTCAACAAGGCCAAGTGCTGGGTCCTGCACTTGGGCCACAACAACCTCATGCAGCATTACAGACTTGGAGCAGAGTAGCTGGAGAGTTGCCCTGCAGAAAAAGACTTGGGGATGTTAATTGACAGCCAGCTGAACATGAGCCAGCAGTGTGCCCAGGGGACAAAGAAGGCCAATGGCATCCTGGCCTCTGTCAGAAGTAATGTGACCAGCAGAAACAAGGTGATGATTATCCCATTGTACACAGCACTGGTGAGGCTGCACCTTGAATACTGTGTCCAGTCTGAGTCCCTCACTACAAGAAAGACATTGAGGTGCTGAAGTATGTCCAGAGACAGGCAACAAAGCTGATGAAGGGTCTGGAGGATGAGTTTTATGAGGAGTGGCTGGGGAAACTGAGGATGTTTAGCCTTGGAGGAGGCAGAGAGGAGACATAATGACTCTCTACAGTTATCTGAGAGGAGGCTGTAGTGAGGTGGGGGTTGATCTCTCCAGTAATGAATGACAGGACAAGGGTAACTGGCCTGAAGTTGTACCAGGACAGGAAGTTTAGATTGGACATTAGGAGTACTTTTTTCACTGAGACGCTTGTTAGACATTGGTACAGGCCGCCCAGGGAGGTGGTGGAGTCATCATCCCTAGAGACAGTTAAAAGATGCATAGATGAAGTGCTGAGGGATATCATTTAGTTTAGTGATGGGCTTGGCTTGTGAGGTTAGTGGTTGGACTTGATGATCTTAAAGGCCTTTTACAAACATTATAATTCTATGATTTCAAAACAAATCTACAGGTCAAACAGAATTTACTGCATGTTGAAATCTGAGCTGCACCATATAATGTAATCCAGTCCACTTGATTGGAAAGGACAGTCTGCAGGACTTGCATTCACACAAGTGCCAGTGCATTCATCTGTTCACTAGCCTTCTCCTTCTGCCTGCACAGGCCTGACTCTCACTTGCACTAACATGAGCAACAATTTCATGGGAAGACAGATATTCACCTGCAAAATTGTAGAATTTTTCATATGGACCCACCTGACCACTTGAAAAATTTGACACAGTTATCGATAATTTTCTGGAAATTGAATTTTCCACACCCTAAAACTGTGTCCAGAAAGATTCAAGCAGACTCCTTGAACATGGCATGAAAACACATTACTTGTGTTTACTTTTCAAAGTAAGTGATAAAAGTTCAACCTTCATTCTTCAAAGGTTCAGTTAAACTCTGGTTTAGAAATGTGTGTGTGTCTTCAGAGATGGAGTAGAACAGTGTTGTGGAAACCACCTCTAATGCTCCACCAAAAATGTCAAAGAATTAAAAACATTCTTATTGGGCCACAACCCACTGCTATGTGCCTGAATCCTACACCACTAAAGTCAGAAGAATCTTTTTTTATTGTCTTCAGTGTCAAGGTCAAGCTTATGATAGCAAATGGTATCATATAAAAACACTTACAGAACTGTCCATCAGAGTAATTTATTTTTGCTGCAAAATCAAGTCAATGATTCAATGTGCAGTGACTATGCAGTTAGATAAGGCAAGCTGAGAAATGGAATGCCATTATAATTATAGGTATTACCATTAATTAACATGATTATTAATTATTATTAACTAGCATTGTAGAAATAAGCAGAAGAGATCTTAAAAGGATCTGCAGGTCAAATCACAGTGAAGCTTGCTCTGTGTGTGGAGGGTCCTTTTCATACCATCTCCCAAAGAGTGTTACACTCAAAATTGGCTTTGATGTACTAGTCCGACTTACCAGACGTCCATCAGTTAGTACCTAGTCATGGAAAATAAAATAAAGAGGAATATCACCAAAGCGCTACTACTGCATGACAAACACAAAATAATATGTTCATTAATGTTGACCTAGTTGAGAGATGTGGAGTTACCACAAGGTCTGAGGTAAAACACGCTCCTGTTTGAGCAAGATATTATTCTAGGGGACTTGGCGGGACAGGGTAAAAAGGAATAGGCAAAATGGTCCTGCTGCATGAATGCAACCAGGAACATCAGGCAAAAATAAAGGCGTCTTGGATTCAAGTTGGTTGCCAAAATAGAGGACACTGATAACTACGAAGTTGCTCCTGTGCCTTGTAGTAGCTTTTTGTTTGGCTTGTATGTTACAAGCCTGACAACTCACAAGAGAGTGCCATTACCTTGAACTCCCCAGGGGCCAGCTCTACCCCACTGTACAAGACTTCTGGAAAGACATAGTTGGTGCAAAATGTGCCACTGAGGGAGAACATCTCAAACTTGGTCTGAGCCGTCTCCACTGGCTGCCCGCATGTGTTCCGATCTGTACTCCTGCACTTGAGCAGTGTGCATATCTGCAGGGAGAAAGATATAAAAAATCAAAATATTGTGAAACTTTCAACAACCAAGAGCTGAATTTCATTGTAAGAAAAGTTGTTATAATGAAAAAATGATCCACCAAACCTAGTCATTTATTTAGGCCAAGACTATCCATGTGTAGCACTTGCAACTTTGTAAAAAGACGGTTGTTTGCCAGCACCACAGCAAACTACCATGTGTGTGTACACACGTGTTTCTAAGTTTAGTGTGCATTCATGCATACTGTGTATATATTTAGTTATAGATGTGAAATAGTTTGTGATCTAGGGAAGTCACTTAATCTCTGCCTGAGTCTCCTAAAAAAAAGAAGCCATACTTATTTGCCTACTCTAGTGGAAGTACTGTAAAGATAAGGACATAGCACATAAAAAAAAAGCCTAATAGTGAAATTTAAAATAATCAATACATTGCCAAGCCATGTGAATACAAATCTTATATCCGTATTCAGTTTCTTAATTTTGCTAGATAACTATAAGTTAAAAAATCACATTGGCACAACTATAAAAACCACTGAGCATAAAATAGCTCTCGGTTTTGACAAGGGCATCCCCATGAAGAAAGAGCAAACTCTACAGTCTTCTTTCCCTTGAAGCGTTTTAGCATAGGGTCAGCTCAGGGACTTCACTTTCATAATTTATAACATAAACAGAAAAGCAGCAGCAACACCCCTAATGCAGTCAAAATGCATAATGAAGAAAACAAATGTTTTCTGAGGGGCCTAAAAAATTCCTCCTCTTAAACCCCTTCAATCAAAATCGAGACAAATGCAAATGAGCTGCAAAGAGAGTACTGCAGCCTTCCCACTGTCCAATTAATAACAGAAGACCTTTACCTGCAAGTAATATTCTCCTTCAACAACATGTAGCCCATCAAAGGCACCCAAAACATAAATGTCATCTTTCTGCATCTCTACCATCTTGTAACTCAGGTAGCAACAGAGGTCCTGCTGGCAAATGGCATGATTTCCCTCGGGTTCAGTGAGCACCGTGAAGGAGAAGAGATCATGGTAAACAACCCCACTGAAATAGTGGTTGTTTGATGGAAGCTGCTTGATCCCGCTGGCATGCAATCTCCAGTTAACAGCAGCAGGATAGTCAGGAGAGAGACGTGGGTGTGAACTCAGTTCTGTTACCAAAAGGTGACCATTTTCCATTTCTGTATTATAATAATATGCTCTCGGACCATTAGGGGCATAAATACCACTGCCTGCAAACACAAAACACCAGAAATCTTTTAATCTGAAGGCAAGTGCATGGCATAAGCAAGCAGTCTTCACTAACTAAACACATGCCAAATTTTATTCTAGTGTTTAAGAGATTGTTTTTAAACTAATATTTACTAGATTTTTTTTAAGGTAAATTAAGCCTTCACAGACCACAGTCCTAACCTAGTGCTTTTTGCAATCAAGGTAGACCTAACTCTGTACTGTGACAAGATTAGTGTGCTAATTATATGCCATTATATGTGATTTAAGTAGCTGAAGTTACACATTTCTCATTAAGACTATCTGCTTTAGAAATCAATATTTCTGATTAAAATGAATGGCAACACTGTCAACTAAAAAAACCAATAATCGATAAGTAAAAGAAATCACCAAAACTCAAGCTCTTTACATAAACACATAAATCTTTAAAGCTCAGTGTAAAACCTATCCATATGAGTTGTATGACTGAGAACTAAAGGAATGACCCGTAACTGCCACTGGGCTACAATTTAAGAACAGCAGTTGCAAGCACACGCCCACAAAACTTGTGCTTGTCTTCTCAGGAAAAATACATAGTGAAAACAAGGCCCGGAAAGAAAACTTGGCAGGAGGTCTTCCGCCCAGAAGTAAAGTTTGCAGGACAATCAAGAACATTTCTCAGAGTTAGGTTTCCACCTAGTGGAAGAGAAAAACTTTGAGCCTTTGCATGACCACAACGTCAATAAATATCAGGGTCAGAAGATGAAGAATCACATGCATAAACTAACAAACCTGTGATTCTTTGTGTGTGTTCTAGTCAATTTAAGCATTTCTGAGTTCTTACAAATCATGTTTTCATTTCCTTTATATATGTACAAGTTCTCTTGTCCTAATCCTGTTGACATATATGCGTGCCTAAACCTAAAGGGAATTTCTCCTCAGGTCAACTGCACTACATAGTTTTAAACGCTGTCCACTTAACCAAGACCGATTAGAGCAATATCACATTACCTGTCATATCTAAAGTGGAGTTGTGAGTATTTGCTGCAAGAAAGTTGACGCCCATCCCCATGGCCCACGCTGAGTGAAACTGAACCGCTGACAACATTGGAAGAGTGTTAACCCAGGCAGTTGGGAACAAAATGGTGTCAACCTGAAATCTGCTTGCCAAGACCACAGCTGGGTCATGATAGAGTATATCTGCACAAGTGAAAATGCCAAAGTGGCCAAAGGATGTATTGAAAGTCACAAATTCTGGATCCTTGGGGTAATTAAACTGTTTCTCTGTCACAAAAAGGTTGTACTGTTCATGGAAGGGAAGGAATGGAGAGGAAAAAAAAATAGAAAGGAAATCAGACCACTTAAATCAGACTAATATTTGTTCACTTAAATATCAATAACAGAGAGCATATTTTGTGAACATGCTACATCTTAATTTTGAAAAGGAGAATTCATACTACTGCAAGCACAAATATCCATGGTTCTGATTTATACCAGTGAAGAGTATTTCTGTTTACTTAGGAAGAGTTTAGGACATTAATATTTTAATATCTCAGATGTCACTCCTATTGCAAAACAGTAAAATATAGAAGGCCTTTTTAGATTTAATTAATTTCATTTAATTACTTGCTATTAAATTTAGAATAACAGGAATTAAGATATCATAAGGCAGTGACTTATACCTGCTCTATGTAAAAACACACTTAAGCCTGAGAAGTAGCTTCCATTTCACATCTTTAATCACCCGAGGATCACGCACTTCCTGAATATTGTAAAATCCTCTTACCTTGTGATATCGAGCCACCAGTTTGCCTTCCGAGTCAAAGACAACGTCAGTATTGTACTGATAGCGACCATCACTTGGGCACCTTGGATCACTGAAATTACAAGTCTTCTTGTCTCCCATATTTGCAACCACATAGATGGAGTTATTCCTTGCCAGACAGCTCAGTCTTTCCAGCACAGGTGAGGGAGCAAACCTAAATAGTAGGGAAGTAAAAATATCAAACCAAAATATCAAAACATCAAAAACAGACAACCTATGAAAGTACCAACACTAAGACTACAGCTCACAAGAATAATAGGTTTAATGTAGTCACATCTCATAGGAGACGGTAATTTTCTGTTATTCACTGGAAGACAGAGGTTTAGGGCTTCAAAACTTAGTGTGATGAAACTCTGGCTTCACTTCCCATTAACCAAGCAAGGAACACAGGGGTTTCCTTGCACTGAGAGCAAATCTTTGCACCTTCAAGTCTCCCTTCTGCTGCTGGTGTGTAGCACAGCATTGATGTTGCACTAACACATGAGTTCAACACAGCCATCGTGATTCAGTTCTCAATTTGGCTGTTGTGATGAGGAATCTTAGGGTTTGTTTCTTTTATGGTGTGTTTTGTTATATTTCACTAAATATTACCATTTTTAAAAAATAATGCAATTCATGAAGGAAAATGACAGACTAAAAGGATTACAATTTCACATTTCAAAACCACAAATTCTAAATAGTGCAATATATCCTTTCAGTTGTAACCATTATTTTAGTCACAAATATTCCTAATATTCCCGTATCTTAAACATTGTCTACAACACACATGCAATGCATTACTGAAGTTGCTAAAAAAGAAATACTGCAAAACTACTGAAAGAGTAATTTCTGTAAGTTTTTTGTTTTCTTTTAAATAAATTTCAATGTTTATGAGTACACTAACTAAAATCAAAATAACTGTAGCACGAAAACCTTTATGGGTACACTACCTAAAATCAAAAGAATTATAGTGAGAAAAAATGGCAGAGAAAAATGATTAAGTTTTCCAAACCAATTTACAGTGATAACATGATGTCTAGCCTGCCTTCATTTCACAGCAGTTGTTTCAAGACATTTAAAATAATCAACAATCAATTGGAAGGTAGCTGTCTTTCCCACAGGATCGTTCCAATGTGCACAGTAGGGACAGTACCTTCCAGGATCAGCACATGGAATCCAGTCCACCTGTGGGTCCGGGATATCCTCAAGATAAGGGTATATTGTTTCCCTTGTGAAGACCCAGCCGTAAATCCCATCTTCAGGAGTCACAATGATATGGGCACCCTGGTACCAACACACAACCACCAAAAAACATCATTAAGAAAATGAATAAATGGTTAGTATTTACCAAAATGAATGTCTTTAACTCTGTCATAATACCTGTCTGGCTGCTTCTTTGATGGCCACTTCCAAAACTGCCATGTTTTTCTCCATCAGCATCAAGGCCTCCTCAGGAGAAACCGGCACTTCAGTGTCCTCTGACAAGACCACGCTGTGCTCATAGACAGCTGCAATGTAGCTGTCCAGGGCACAGGCCTCCAGAGCAGACAGCACCACAAGGACGGCAGAGGCTCCAGCTTCAAGAAGCCTCATGGCTGGAACCTGGAAGTCACCCAAGAGGAGGCCGGGGGCAAGCAAAGACAAGGGGCTTTAAAAGGACAGGTCTTACACAAAACATGGGAATTCCCCGGAGTGGCAGAAAACCGACAGCAGGAGATACAATCACCCTGTCTGGAAAGCCTCACAACAACAAAGGGAAGGGAACTGCCAGCATTGAGCAATTCTGCCTTACACCACTGACAAGGAGGTCACCACTGTGCTACAGCTGAAGAAACACATTGCTTGCCAGATCTGCAAATGATGCAGGTGTGGCACTGCAGCAGCAACATGACTTGAGGCAAGCCCAGTTCCCAGCAGGAAAACAAGGCAGAGCTTGGGAAATCTCAGCAAAGACCATCACAGACACATTCCATCAGACTTGAGGGCCCAGGAGGCAGAAAGGGCAGTAGGGGGCAGGTGGCTGGGCCCCAGTCCTGTGCTGCCACACTCACACTGCCTGTCCCACTCCAGCTCAGACCTACTCCAATCTAGCCATACGTAGCATATATCTCAGAGCTTCACGGATTGCACAACCTTGTTAGTAATGACAGATGGGTATTTACACCTGCCACCACGGGAGCAAGCGCAGCCCTAGCCAGGAAGTTGCTGAGTTTTCCACAGGAGAGCCCATTGCTCTGCTTTAACCATCTGTCTAAGACCATGGCCGGAGAATATGCTTGTGAGTTGAACAACAAATCTGGAAACCAGGACTCCTCTTCAGGTTTTTTTTCCCTACATTCTTTATGTGAAGGAATGAAGAGGAGAGAAGATGTGTTGCCAGAAAACTAGATGTGTTAGTTAAGCCTGTCTAATTTCTAGTGGAGTTCTGGTAAAGTTCATGCATTGCAGGACAGTTTACTAATTTCAATTACATTTGTGTTCCTTCTAGTAATCCTGGCCACTTCCAAGCCCTAACAGCACAAGTCAGGTAAGTAAATAAGTCATTTCTCAAGAGGAGCTAATTAAGTCTCATGTCGACAGATCTGCATCTTGTGTATACCTCTAGTCCTCTCAGCAGCTTCTCACTATAGACATTGTCAGGGGCAGCATTTTGTCATAGATTGAGATGTACATTCCCAGTTTCAAAAAATCTAAATCAAAAGAGGAAAGGAGCTATTGCCATGATGTTCCCAGGTGAAGCTTGCTTTTTCTTCCTTGGTGCTTCACAGTTCAGCTGGCTGACAGCAGTTTTTCTTGCTAGTCCCTTCAAAAAAGGGCTCTGGCAGAGAAAGAACTATTCCTCATGTAAATTCCAGTACTCACAAGAGAAACTGATGGGAAATTGCTAGGACTAAACTATTTTATTATTTGTGGAAAAAATGGGTACACCACAGAGGATCCCTTCTAGGACTAAGTTTTGGTATCAAGGACAAATAAAAAGACTTTTGCCACAACTAAAGTCAAGAAATCTAGGGGGAGTTTGCCAGGCACACCCTTGCCTCAGTTCCTCTTGCGTTTTTTTACCAAGCATCTGGAGGGAGTAAGGGGATTATTATTTTTTCAGTATTGTTGGAAAATAATAGCCCTAGACTTTTGATAGAGTTACTGTTGCAGAGGCAATTGGTACAAACACTCCAGCTGGCATTTATTATTAAAATGGATCTCACACACGTATGTACTACAAACACACATATATCTGTGCATATATGTATACAGACATACACACAAGATGCCAAGTCTCCTCCAGGATCAGTTAGTTCTGTGCGGAGATGCTAAATCTTCTTTTCATCATCTTTGCCTTTCATCTTCAGGCACTTTCAAGACAATACAAGTGCTGATAAACACAAAATCTTCTAGACTCTTGTTGTCTAAGAAAATTCACAAAACTTAGGGAAAAAAAGTTGCTTTGTTGAAAGCAATATTGTGCTTAAAGCTTTATCATTTCAAACTCTGTTTCAATGTTTTTTGTTATTGAAAGCAATATTGGGCTTAATGCTTTGTCATTTCAAGCTCTGTTTCAATATTTTATGTTATCAGTTAAAGTATTAAAAGATAATTAACTTTCTTTTAAAAAAATACAGGAAATCATGGTAGCAAAAGAGTAGCTTTACCCAAGGATAATGCACAGCAGGCTGGCGTATAGAAAACAGACATTTCAAATCACTTCTCTCCACATACAGTGGAGACATCTGAGGGTTACTCATCCCTTCAGCCAATCTGCTTGAGGACTTCCAAAATAAAGACAGTCAGTGGTTAGTGTTTCAAAACAATAATGCAGTTACAACTAAGCCACAATTAGTTGTTCACTAAGGGATCATGTATCCCAGGTGCAGAATAATGAAACGCTGTTAAGTCCAGTCTTCTCAAGACTAGTTTAAAACACAACAGTAAACAGAAAATTGAAGGTATGTCTGGCTATGTTTCACTGCCCAATAGGTGAGTTCTTTCTTCATTACTACCGGGAGGATTGTGCAGGCTGGAACTGGAACTGCTGCCACAAGAACAGGAGAGAAGAAACAAGTTTAACATTCTCTAGATACTTCTGTGCAATATCAACACTATAGCAAAAAAAGCCCCATATTACATGGAAAGAGCTACATGGGCCACTGGATTTGGTTCCTCACTGTTGCACAGAACCATGTACTATGGCTTTGACATCCATCATTTCACAGAATGGTTCAGCTTAGAAGGGATCTTTAAAGATCATCTATTCCAACACCCCTGCAATGAGCAGGGACATCTTCAGCTAGATCAGGTTGCTCAGAGCCCCATCTAACCTGACCTTGAACGTTCCCACAGATGAGGCACCCATCATCTCTCTGGGCAACCTGCTCCAATGTTTCACCACTCTTATAATAAAAAAATTCTTCCTCATATCTAGTCTGAATCTATCCTTTCTTAGATTAAAAACATTGACCCTTTTCCTATTGCAACAGGCCCTATTAAAAAGTCTGTCCCCATCCTTCTTATAAGCCACCCCTGAAGTATCGAAACATTGCAATAAGGTCTCCCTGGAGCCTTCTCTTCTCCAGGCTGGACAACCCCAACTCTCTCAGCCTTTCCTCATAGCAGAGGTGTTCCATCTCTCTGATCATGTTTGTGGCCCTCCTCTGGACCTGCTCCAACAGATCCATGTATTTCATGTGCTGAGGACCTCAAAACTGGGTCAGCACTCTAGGTGGGGGTCTCACGAGAGCAGAGTCAAGGAGCAGAATTCTCTTCCTGCACCTTCTGGCCATGCTGCTTTTGATGCAGCCCAGTGTACAGCTGGCCTTCCAGTCTGTAAGCACACATTGTCTGGCCATGTCCAGTTCCCTCAAGCCCTTCTCAGAAGGGCTGTACTCAATCCCTTTATCCCCTAGCCCATAATAATACTGGGAGTTGCCCTGACCCAAGTGCAGGTCTTTTTACTTGGCTCTGTTGAACTTCATGAGGATCACATGGGACCACTTCTTGAGTTCATTCAGGTTCCCCTGAATGGCATCCCATCCCTCAGGCATGTTAAGTGCACCACTCAATTTAGCGTCATCTGCAAATTTGCTGAGGGTGCACTCAATCCTACTGTCTATGTTGTTGGTGAAGATATTAAACAGTACTGGTCCCAGTACAGACCCCTGAGTGAGATCACTCATTATTGATCTCTACCTGGACAACAAGCCATTGCCCACTACTCTCTAGATGTGACCATCCAGTCAATTCCAACTCACAGATACATTTCTAAAGGAAACATCAGTAGGGTTTGCTTGTTAATGCCATAATCTTGCTGCTTGTATGGAACAGGTATTATCTGGTTCAGTTCTCTGTTTAGGTCAGCAGGGATTTAGGAAAGCATACAGTCAAAGTACTTAAGCAGTATTTTTATTGCTCATCTTGTCATTGATTATCAGATTGGTAGTGAGGAAAAAAATGGAAGCAGAACTTTCAAAGGTTTACACTATACAGGTGCATGCAAAACAAATAATAAATATCTCAGCATACCTTCTCCTTGTTGCCTCAGTGATATAGAATATTCCAATTGCAAGACCCTTTGAGGAAACAGACAGTTACAATTCTAACAGTAATATCAACCTTATGCAATAGCTTATAACTTCAATAGATATAAAAACTGAAAAGGGTGTAATTACTTACACTTAACAGTACCCATCCTCCTTGGATAGCTGAGGCCCATTCAAAACCCAGTTTTTCATTTAGAAATCCTCCTAGAGTGGGACCTGCAAATGCTCTGCAACAAAGCAAAATAAGGTGTTGTCAACCCACAGAATCACAGAATGCTAGGGGTTGGAAGAGATCTTTAGAGATCATCTAGTCCAATGACACTGCTAAAGCAGGTCCACCTAGATCAAGTCACACAGAAATGTGTCCAGGCAAGTTTTGAAAACCTCCAGAGAAGGAAACTCCACATCCTAAATGAAAAAAATAACATATCGCATTTTCAGAGAACTTTTTTATTGCCTTTTGTGGCCTACCTCTATCAATTCTCTTTCCTCTGTCTACAAAGAGATTGTCTTCCACAGAACTAAATTTCCTGTGATTTACAACCAGTATTAATTCTTTGCTATGGCCTCACTAAACCTGTCTAGTTACCTCCTCATTTAGAAATAGGATCAGCAAGGGAAAGCTGAATTGACTCCTTTCTGTATTTGGAGTAGCTTAGAGTGCCTGTTAAGGACCACATTCTAACAGGGCACCGACACCAATCGATTCTATCATTACAAAAATTTAAACTCTCCTGCCTCAAGATACAAACCTTCTGAACTTCAAGACAAAAGGCTGATGGATACAAGGCAGGTGAGGAGGCACATTGTGACAGATGCAATCACTGCAAAGTTGAGCTGTTTGTAACTGCCCTGCACCTGCCTAAGCATGCCATGAAAGGTTATGCTGCTGCTGCCACTTTATGAAAGGTTTTACGTGATATGGTCTGTCACTACAGAAAGGGACAAACCTGTGTAAAACTAGACTTCCTAAAAGCAAGTCACATAATACAACCAGGTTTGATAACAGCATAAAATCAACGTTTGGTAACTTTATACTGCCTATATCCACAGTGAACCCTACATCAAATAAATGAGTCAGCTAGAACTTCTGCTAGCTTGGAAAAAATATTGTAAATTTGTACCACTGAAGTTCAACTGTAGCCACAGAGGACAAGGATAGATAAAAAAAAAATACTGGAAATGGCTGTCAATACAGAGACTCTGTCACTTCCGACTGACTGACAGCTCTGAAGGGCCACTCAGTCAGCAGCATCTTTCACTCGTTTCTGTAATGATCACCAGGTAATCAACACAGACACTCTCTGCTAAGCTATGCAAATATAGGCCTTAAAAAATGGCTGTGACTGAAAGAGAAGACTTTACGTTATATCAGACAAAAGGAGGAAATGTAGAAAACGAAAAAAAGAGAATAGAATTAGTCAGTTACCTTCTAGGTCTCTCCATTTAAAAAGATCAGGATCCACTGCTCTCTGTATTCAGCATTAAATGTTTCAGTGACAACTAAAATGGGTGTGCAAGCTATTAACCACTTAATCACTGCAGCTTTTGGATTTGCAGGGCAATACATTTCAAGGCAGACAAGTCTTTGTTCAATAAAAAGCTTTGTTTTAACATGTTTATCAGGCACCTGTTTAACAAGAACCTTTTGAATCAAGGTTAACAAAATGACTGCTACGCAAGATTTCTGGTCTTAATGAAGCAGGCTTTTGTGTGGTGATAGTGCAGAAAAACTGAATGCTCATAGCTTACAAAAAGGTGACTGCATACCTACCCAAGGGACCATGTGGCATTAAAGAGTCCAGACACCAATCCCAGCAGACTCAGACCTTCTTCAAATCCATTCTCACTGCAGAGAAACAGACCAGTTGAAGTAGTACAATACATATTTGTGTCTCAGTCTACAGCTTTCCTCTATAGAGCTTCTTCTTTTAATTTACACACAACATAAAGAGTTAACAAGCAAAAGTGTACAGTGGAATCACGTCTGTTTACCCAGTACTTTGTTCTTTGCTTTGCTGCCTCTCTGGAGGATTGCACTGCTACTCCTCACCTCTGATGTCTTCCAAGTAAGATTCCTAACATCGCACCACCACTCATTCCCCATGTTTCATATGATACATGTAAAACAGTGGCAGTTGGCTTTTAAGAAGGAAAAACTATTTTCTGAAGAAGACTTTTTTCTAAGAGGAATTTACTAAAAAGAGCAAATGAAGACCCTTCTAGATCATTACTGCCAAGCCACATCATAGATCTTGTATTTTGAGCACGTATGACTGCTCTAAGATGCAGCTGTTAAAGCCAGTGCAATCTGAAAATCCAGTGAAAACTCCTTGCTATTAATAATCCTCAGAAGCTGAAATAAATCCTATGTACATGAAACCACATGCAGCTCACCTCATGCTGTAAGAACTGAAGTCTGATGGACTTCAGTAGGTTCATAGTACTGAGATATACATTTGCAAAATTGTATTTTGAGTATAATGACTGCAGTGCTCAGACAGAAAAAAAAAACCTGAGACAAAAGAGTAGTGGAAGTGGTACTTGCTGCCTTTGTCTCAAAAAGGGGGAAATAAGCCACAGCAAAACCTCACTTCATATTCACCCCCGAAAATTAATTAGTTTCCTACTGTCAGTAACATGAAAGATGTGTTGGACCAAATTACTTACTATGCACAGTGCAGAATCTCTGGAAACAGTGGAATAATACTCATGCCCAGGGAAAAGCCAATCAAGACCAGCATTAGCACAAACATCCACAGCTGACTGAAGAAGAAGCATTTTAATAGTTAGCTGCTGAAGACTCCTTTTGTATGATTCCTTTTGACTGAAGACGTTTATACCATCTCTCCATGACTGACCAGAAAAGTTTCTTGAAGCTAAAAAGAACTCCAGTTCAATTGAATGCTAAGACTTGAAATACACAGTTCTACACTTAAAAGAAAACTTCGTGAAAGGATTTAAAAATCCTGTGCTCAAATGAAATATTTCCTTATCAAATGCTGTCCCTGCATATAGAGAAGAGGTATACAGATGAGCTTAAATCAGCAATACCTGTGCAAGCTCCAGGGCTGACTTGTTGCACAAGTTAAGGATTTTGCAGCTAAAATTTTGTAGCCTAGTATATGATAACCAAATAGACCTAGATAAAGACTGTTGCAAGACTTTGCTGTTTTCTTTTTCTCACCCACTCAAGTGTATGAACTCACCAATTTCAAATGTAATATTTTCTTGAAAAAATAGAAGTCTAGGAGGAAGAAGCTGACTAATCCTGCACATTAACAAGCCTACCATCATCTTGAATAGAGTATATAGCCAAGGACAAAAGAACTGTACAGATGTCTTGTAAATGTAGCAGAGTGGTTTGCTGTGAATTAACTGGAGAGATATGGCAATGCAGTTTTTGGGTTCAATGGACATTGTCCTTACTTAGCTAGCCGAAAATAAAGCTATAATCTGGCCTTTTCCCCGTAAGATACGTACAGAGAGAATAAAAAATCCATACTGTTGCACAGTCATGCAAATAAAACCCGTAGTTAAGAAACACTCCTGAAATAGAGAAAACTGAAAACTGTAACAGAAGGAGAACTTTGTTTTGCTGCACTGGAAATGCCACAGAATTAGGAGGCAAGGAAAATAAAAAGCAGCATTCCTCCCTACAGATATTAACATGAGCAAATACAGTAATAGTAAAAAGCAAAGGATCTATTTCAGAAAGTTATAAAATCTCTATTTCCAGATGATTCCATAGCTTTACATTCATGGGCTCATGTTAGAAGTCAAAAAGTGCTAATTATCAACTTGTGGGCATATATGACTAAGGTTACTGATAACTATCACAAAAACATCACATAAGGGGACAGGCTCAAAGAGAAGCAGTTCTGTACCTTTCAATGTGCAGCACGGGCGCAGGTCCTAACATGAAAAACCACAGTGCTGACATGAAGCCTCCAGATACCAACAGCCACTTCCTCAGGTACTGTGAAACAAAAGGAAGAGGTATGTAACATAAAGATGGGAATTTGTAATGAATCTATTTTGTCTTTTCTAACACTCCTCTTCTAAATTTTCATGTCCTGAAAAGTACAGCTCCTCGAGAGACCATCATAACACTCAAACTGAGAATTTACAATTTCTCTGACAGTTCTGAACACTAATGAGAAACACCGAATTCATGTTTCCTCACCACCAACGCAACCACTAGCAGCAGCTTCTTAATCTCCTGAAGAGATTTCTTCAGGGTAGTGAGTAATGGGGCTTCTCTGCTGGCAAAGTAATTTAGGTCTTACTCTTCTTTTGTATAAGTATCATGTAGCATTGCATGTAATTCATTATTATTTTGTCAGGAAAAAGTGAAGTCAGAAAACTGATGCTGCCCTTCACACACAGAATTCAAACAGAATTCAAAGTGTAGGTTTCCTTGATCAATCAAGAGTGGCTGTCAACCAGGCAATTTTAGGTATATCACTGTCAAAATCTCTTTCTATGGTGCAGTTACAAGGCAGAGAACCACAGACAATTGGTGTGCTGATCTAATTTGGATATCGCACTTAAGAGAGAAAGTCGACAAAGCTAACTAGAACATCTTTATTCCTCTAAAACTGACAAAGTTATAGGTGGTCAAAGGCATGGATAAGTCAGATATATTTTTCCACTCTTCATTCCATATTTGCTAGAAACAGATTGTGCTTAAGCCCAACACATTTCAACTACAGGATATTTGTCCAACATGCTTTACTATTTTGGATATTCTTGTATCACCTGGACCTTCCAAAAGAGACCTTCAACTCTCACATACAAGGCCCTGAAAAACAGATCTCTCTACAGGATCAGGCCTACATCCACCACTTCAATATGAGAAGGCCTCCAGTTTTAACTGAATGCAAAGACTGCTTTACTAAAAGTGCACAAACAGCATGGTAGTACTCACTGGCCGTTTGTCACTTAGGAGTCCGAGGAGTGGAGAAGACAGGGAATATGAAAGTGCCAAACCAAGGAATACCAAGCCCACATAACCAGCTGAGAGTTTGAACTAAAGAAAGGAAGACAAAGAAAACAAAAACCGAACTACATATGCTATATTCATTAAAGGACAGTCCAAGAATTGTATGTTAGGTCAAAATACTGAAATGGATGACTTAAAGTTTTTTACTGATACCACACAGAGATTTTGCAAGTATTAGAAGTCATTGGCAGAGCTTCAGTTTCTTTCCACTTCTGTTCATAAGATGTGGAGTGAAAACACCTCACACAACTGTACTCAGATAAAGGGTAAATAATCTCAGGAGGAAACACCGTGCCGTGAGTGCTTTAACTACCAGTTAGAAGCTATTCCAAGGTGTCTCATGCAGCACGTTCTACATAAATATTCACTATTTCTTGCCATATGCAAACACATAATAATAACTCTAATTTAGTGGTTAGAATACCTGCCAAGAAGGCTGCAGTCCTTTCATGGCAGGTACCTGTTAGTATAGAGTAGAAGTAAAGCAGAACAGCCACACAAGTGCACAGTATTCTAAATGGGGATAGTTATAGATCCCTTCTGGCTCATGGAAGATGTACATTCACATCTCCATTGATGGAAGAGGTCAGCACCAAGTCTTCTCCACTCTAGACAGACTAAAACCAGGAGCACCAACAATCTGTGAAAATCTGGAAAAACAATTAATATATAAAACTACTCAAAAATGATTGCTTGATTTCACTCAGGAACGGAATCTTAAACTGTTTGCCTCAAATTCATTACATTAAACACCATGGGGAAAATAAATCAAATTAAGTAGAAAACAAGCAACTAAATATTGAAGTAAATTAAAAATCAATAAATAAAATGGCATTTGCCTTTTTACTGAGTGGAGAAGTCACATGGCAGGTTACATATTTGAAATCTGTTTAATTTTGGCATTGCTGTAAGAGAAGGCAGAGCTGTGACATCAGATCTCCAAAAACAAACATCCACATCAAGATATAACATTGTCAGTGACTGTTGTAGTTTTACAGAGCTTTCCTCCTTTCACAAAGGAGGAAAATGTTCCTCGTTTACAAATCCGGCTGTTATGCTCTGTTCAGAGAACATATTCTGCAGCTGAAAGCAAATTAAGTGGGAAAAAGCACATTTTTAAGTGTCTTACATTTCCTCATTCTCAAAGTTACCCAGTGGCAACAGATTCAAACCAGTGCTGTGGAAATTGATTTATTTGGAAATAATATTATTAACTGTTAACTAAAGCAGAGTAATTGGATAAGGCTTAATTTTGTTTAGGTTATTAAAACCACATTTATAACCATTTATTTACCATTTAGCAAGTCTAGACTTCCCTGCATGTTAACAGAACTTACCTTCTTTAGGACAAATAGAGACATTGTGGGATCCAAAAAGCCTAAGCATGCACTTAGTGAAAATATAGTAAGACAGAGTAGTAAAATTTTTGGCAGAAGAATGAGCTTCCAAAAGGAGTCCTTGCTAGGGACTGAATCTGTTTCAAGAGAGAAGTTGGGGAAATTGCATTATTTTCAGCAGCATATGCTCAGGATTGGTCTTCATGCTTTAGAAAAGAAATCAGTATTTATCTTTTCTAGTCCTATTACTCCTGTTATCTAACAAATGAGAGTCCATAGTAGACTATTATATGGTATGTTATTTTTATGTTAAAACTTCAAATTCAGTAGGTGAATAAAAGAGTATACAATTTAGATTTTACACTGCAGATCCCTTGAAAAGATAAAAAAAACTTGAACAAAAGCATTTGCTGTTTCAATTATGTGAAAAATAGTTACTTCTCCACTAGTTCTTCTACATTGAAAGCCTCATAGATACATTTTAACTTAAAACAACTTGCACACGCATGTTCATGCACACGCGTGAACCATTCACAACCAATCAGAGAAACTTGGTCTCGAGGGTAAAATAAAAAGACTGCTATTTATCAGTTGAGATCTGTCTGAATTTTTAAGCAACTAGTTATTTGGGTTTCCTTAACACTTTCAATTCGTACTCCAGACAGGAATCTTCTTTCAGACATCATGGCTAGTTGTCCTTTCTAAGGCAGGCTCCTTTCCTGATGCTGTTGGTGCTTTAATAGCTGAATGCAGTCTCAACACATACATGGAACTAAAAGTCCATTCATTAGCATCCACCATTTCAAAGCTAACATTTATTTAACACAGTTTCACAATTGCTGGTAATTATAGTCAATTTCAGAGCTCAGAAGGGTGGGGGGGAAGCCAGCAGTAGCCTGTGGTTAACCACTGTATGTTTCTTCTAAATGCCAATACATAAGTTATTCTCCAAGGTTTTCATATTTAAGATGAAAAAAAAAAAGACTTTAAATACTTCTGGCTTTTGAAAGTTACTAAGGCTTTGGTGTTTTTTTTTTTCTAGAAAAGGCTAACAGAAATGTAAACTTGCAATTATGTTGCTGTCTGAAGACTTATCTTTAAGTTAGTTTTATGTCCAAGCAGGATCATCTAAAATTTAACCATATTTACATGACCTTCAGCACTTCAGGTAAGCCCTCATTTATTACCTCCAACATTCTTTCACGTTAATCAGATCCTGCATCATTCAGTACACTTTTGTTCTTCCTGTAATTCTATTTTTCCCCTCACCATTAACCCCTCAAACATGACAACTTCTCTTGTTTCAAGCAAAATTCATCTACAGCTTTTTCTTCAACAAGGTGTAACGGTAGGCCAATGCTACACAGACATAACTGATCCTCTACAAGCCCTGAAGCTAAGGATACAAAAGGAAAAAAAAATAAAAATCACAGTTCACTTCCATACAGAGTTCTTAGTGTTTGCAGAGATGGGCATGAGGTCTTGGATTCGTTCCAAGACATCTGCACCCATAAATTTAGCTGACATTTAAAACAAGGACCTAATCAAGATCACAAGTTAATTCAACTAGAGCTTTGCCCTTTGAGCTGGATCAGATTCCAGAAGCTGATATTTTTTTAAAGGACAGTTAAATACATGAGAAATTAAGGTGAGTGAAGGAGGCAGGAAGGATGCTTACCATATTTTGGTAATACATACATATTCACAGGCATCAAGATCAACACTATGCATCCCAGTGTAATGAAAGGGACCTCGTAACCAAATGATTGATATAAAAAGCCACCTAAAGGTGGGCCCAGCACCAGTCCGAGTCCTGTAAAAATTTCAAGGCTGCCCTAAATGAAAAAGAAAGTAAGAAAAATTTTAAAAGTCACAATGCTGAGAAACTCTGATGTAATGACAAAAATCAAGCCATTTGTCTGAGGAGCAGTGCAACATAGTCAGGCCAGTGAAAAGAGAAAGACACTGCATCACTTAAGGGGATAATGGCTAGTAGTGACCTTCACAAAGTGAGACAGCAAAAGAAATTTCACAGTTCTCTGCATGACAGCCATCACTTCTTTTTGTTTCACTACAAGGAAACACCTGTACTGCAGCATCAGCCACTCTGCTGTCACCTACCTAATCATGAGGCAAGACAAATGCTCTAGCTAGGGGGAGGACCCAAACAAGACTACTTGGAGGGATCATTATCTCATGGGATGAGGCACATGTGCCGAGGTAAAGCTTTCTCTCCATAACCAACTGTTTGGATTCACGGATGAGGGGTAGGAAGTAACAGTGAAATGCAATGGGGATAACTCAGATGATTTTGGCTATATGTTAATAACCTGGCGTATTTTACAAGATACTAAAAAAGGACAATAACATGTTTACGCTTAAGCCTTGTGTTACAACACCATAGTCACCACTGTCAATATCTGCCTGAACACTTGATTAATCAATGTTTAGTTATTAGCATCAGCTGTTAAATTTTACCAACACCTGGGACCAAGAAACACAGCACAGGGACTCATCATTAACTTTACTGATATCAGAGTGGTCAAATGGCCCAAGCATGGCCATAGTCAGCAATAGCCAAATTCTTCAGTCAGTCAAGGGTTGCAGGCTTTTCCTTCTCTAGCAAAGCAAAAGGAGAGTGGTAACAGCATATGACTGGTAAGTCTTCAAAATTTCTGGATCGATTTGAGATGTTTTGGTAAACTTCAACACAAGGAATGCCTATGAGTTAATGTAATTGTATCCAAATAATACTTTTACTTACGTTGCTCACCAATCATGAAAGACAAAAAGTAATTGGGGAAGTTTCAGTTCAAATCACTTAGTCCTTCTAAGTTAATGAATTACTAGGGGGCTGGTGTGAGCTGAGGCATTGCATTCTCACAGATCAGGGGAGGATAAGGTAAACCTGGTATTGCAAGAAAAGCGATATTGCTTATGTTCTGAACTTCATACCTCCAACAGAGCAATCACATTGACAGATGCTGAACATCTCCCTTGAACAAGGCTGGTATGCTTATATTCAGTAACTTTACCACACATTCTTTGGACTACCCAATGGGTAAAAGGTGGGCTGAAAACTGGTACCAAAAGGGTAATGATAGGAAAAGTGGTTTTCAGTCTCTACCAGTATCAGGAAGGGCAATGTAAACCAAGGCTTTCCTTCGGGCTTCATGATTTTAGTGTAGGATGCACCTTGCTCCAGCTAATCAGCTTGCTCTTCTGCCTCGTGACTCTGCCATCACCATGAGCAGAGCTCACAGTAACAAGAATTCTCCATCATGTCCCTTTAGGACAGTAAATCTACAGAAACACATTTGAAGAGGTTTTATTCTTAAGCAGAGCAAGACAGTGGAGTCCTATAATATGGCAAACAGACCAATATTTAAAAGTGATCTGTCTTCTGATATCACTCTGAAGTTTTAAACAAAGGTAGTTACCAAGACACAGCCATTTAGCATTTCTGGTTATAGTCTTGAGTTAACCTCACAAGTTCCATTTAAACATAAGAAAAAAACCTATTTTGCTGTTTAGGTGAGGGAGCCCTGTCACAGGCTGCTCAGGAAGGGTGTGGAGTCTCCTTCTCTGGAGGTCTTCAAAACCCACCTGGCTGTGTTCCTGTGTGACCTGATCTAAGCGGACCTGCTTTGGCAGGGGGTTGGACTAGATGATCTCTAAAGGTCCTTTCCAACCCTACCATTCTGTGATTCTATGATTCTATGCCATTAGCCTTCTTGGCCACCTGGGCACACTGTTGGCTCATATTCAGCTGGCTGTCGATCAATATACCCAAGTCCTTTTCTGTCAGACAGCTTTCCAGCCACTCATCCCCAAAACATGAAATGGGCTCAGGTTGTGACAGGAGAGGTTTAGATTGGAGATTAGGAAGAACTTCTTCACTGAGAGGGTTAAACACTGGCGCAGGCTGCCCAGGGAGGTAGTGGAGTTACCTTCCCTGGAGATATTTAAAAGATACATAGATGAGGTGCTGAGGTACATGGTTTACTGGTGAGCTTGGCAGTGTGAGGTTAGCGGTTGGACTTGATAATCTTAAAGGTCTTTCTCAACCAAAATGATTCTATGATTCATCACCACATACCGTTTTCAGCTATGCATCACATTTATTGTGCTGTTGCCATGGAATTTCACGTACTTGAGGTCTGATTACAAGGCTACTTAAGTCAAGATTACTTTACTTATCCATTTAAATGCTATTTTAAAATTTGCAAACAGGAAACCTTAAACTTATTGACAGAATAAATCCAATCTAAAATTACAATATAAAACCTGCTTTGCAAGGAAACTGCCAGCTCCTCACTGCTGATGTATTTAGTACTTTTTTGCTAGTTAAGATGATGTATTTTTAGAGACATTTGTTTATGTAAGCAACTATACAGCTTAATAACAATATTAACAAAAGCATAAACTTTTCCAATTTTATTAAACATTCTGAAAGATGTTCTTAGCATTTATTCACTCATTGAAATTTAACCTGGCTACTTCTGCCTACCTATATTTGAACTGAAACCAGAATTTATTGACAAGGAAAAGGAGAAAGCAGTATTTTATTAAATACCAAACTCCTTTTCCCCAATACCATAAAACCTATCTAAATAGAATCATAGAATCGTTTCAGCTGGAAGAGACCTTTAAGATCATCAAGTCCAGCCTTTGTCTCAGTGCTATCAACCACTAGACCATTTCCCTAAGTGCAACATCCACCCTTCTCTCAAACACCTCCAGGGATGGTGACTCCACCACCTCCGTGGGCAGCCTGTTCCAATGCCTGACAACCCTTCCAGCAAAGAAATTCCTCCTCACATGCAGCCTGACCCTTCCCTGGTGCAATTTGAGGCTATTTCTTGTTGCGCTATTGCTTGTTATCAGGGAGAACAGACCAACCCCCACCTTGCTACAACTTCCTTACAGGTAGCTGTACAGGTAGAGAGCAATAAGGTCTCCCCTGAGCCTTCTTTTCTCCAGACTAAACAGCTGGGTTACTGTCTCCTGTTGAAATAAATAATTGGTGATAAGAAACAGTGCCTTCCAGATTTCAATAAGTTGCTCTGCTCTTCTGATATCAATCAACTTTTATCAATGGATTAGAAAAATGAAAACAAGATTTCTTCCAGTTTTGCATCTTTCAGTCATTTAAATCAACGATATTTGAATTTATTCATCAAATTTCTTGAATCAATCCACATGGATTCTTGCTATCCATGCAGAAGCATTCACTACACACTGTATTAGTATTTTAGTAGTCTGATTGCTACCAAAGGGATAACTACCATCAATGGTCATCTGTCTTCAAAGCATAACCCACTAATACAGATTAGCATAACTCCAGTTAGGTGTAAATTAGGCAAAGTCTAAAGTGTTCTAGGATTGTGACTCTAGATTACAAATAAATGTTACGTAATGACCTTATATAGGCCTGCACATAAGACAGCAAATTTTCTCCTACTGGTTTCAGGCTGCCTGCTGATAATTTATCACATTGTAGGTACTCAGCAGTAACATCAGTTTTTGCACTTACCAGGACAGTAGCTATATTATTGGGAAATGCCTTTGCAAGGATTGAAAATGATGCTGTCATTGCTGCTGCATAACCTACCGCATCAACTGCTCTTACTAAAAAGCAGAAACCAATAAACATCGGTCCACTTGGTACCCTGTCCAGCAATCTGAAAACAAACAAACAAACAAAACCAGTAAATGGACTTCTGTTAGGATACAAGTTATCCACTAAAGGCCTTGACTTAATCATTAAATGACGCTGTTATGAGACAATGCTTTCTATTGCCACATCTTTTTGAGTCATATCAGTGAAGTCATTCAGACTCTACCAAACTACTTCTGACAGCTTTCATCTTTTCCTCTTTCTTTGGTGGTGAAAAGAGCGCGAAAAACTTAACCTGTGAAAAACTCCAATGCCATCTTATGTTGTATTTCATAGTTTTTCCAAGCAACTCTGTAAGGAGTCTGATGCAGTCAGTTACAGCTACATAACAAGAGTTTCCTTCATTATGCATAAATACATTATGCATTACAGTTGCCTTATTGCTGCACTTTAACAGACTTCTGTCTATTCATGAACTAGAGTAGTTATTTCAATACGTCGGACCTTCCTTTGCTTTCAAAGTAGTAAGGCTTTGAAACCTACTGAAAGTGAGAAGTGTTCATTCTGCTTTACAAGGGACAGATAAAAAGTAAAAATGCAAAAAGTTAGGTGATCTAACCAATATATGAAAGATGCCTGAGAGTTTCCAGTTTTGTTTTGTGTTCCTTGTTTTCATATGGATGAAATTGATTAGAAGACAAATACAACAAAAACTAACAACAAAAATTACTCACCCAAACAGAATGGTCACACATCCTGAAAGAAACATCCCTGCCACAAACATGAATTTTGCCCCAATATGCGTAATCTGTAAATTAAATACAATTTTTACATGTTATTATTTCAGGCCTAGATAAAAAAATCTATGTAAATTACTCTTCAGAAATCAGAAAATTATGGGCATTTTATAGCATATGTAACATTGCTCCTGCCAGTGTGCCTTCATGCAATACTGAACCTAAAAATATTCTAAACAGCTAAGTGACTTAACCCAGTTTTCAGAATGGTAAGACAGTGGTGCAGTTAACTATTTCACAGCGACACACTGCAGCTTCTGCAGAGCAGCATTCCTCACTGCAAACAAACAAGAAGCAATACATTCCCCTCTCCAGCATTGTCAGTGATACCAAGTCACTGATACCTGTCACATATATGCCCAAGGAGAGTCAACGAAAGCTGACTTTAAAGCAAATCTATCATAACCTTTAACAGTACGAAGCTTTGGCATAGGAAATATGGTTGCTTCAGGCTTCCCAAGTCATTACCAGGGAAAGGACCCTACATTCTCTCATATCAGACTCCATCACCAGGGTGAAGGATGATGAGAGGCATGCCATAAAACTAACTCAATCCCATAACAAAGTATATCTGAGCTTCTAAGTCTGTACTGTAACTTCCCCTAAGGACAGTAGGTATTTCAGACTCTTTTCCTGTTCAGGCTCAGACAAAGACTCTGCATTTTAGCCATTATTACTAAAGCCCATATTTCGCCAAGCTTCACTGAAACCCTCAGAGTTTCTGATTGCTGGACAGTCTACTTCTGTTGGTATTCACCTTATCTGTCTGCAGTGACTCTCCTCAACCTGCAAATTACCCAGTGAGAGTTGTGGCATAGCTGAATGCACTTATAAGCACCAAGACTGGACATACCAATGGTACTTGTGTGACACCTTGATAACCCACCTCACCACCAGAGAAAATCATTCACCATGAGGTTAACAAAGAGGCTGCCTAGCCAAAGAAAGAGAAGATTGACACTGCGGCAGCCTCAACTTAGGGTATGATCCCAAGCAGCCCGAGACAAAGCACAGATAGTAGTGCTCTAACGTGGCATTTAAATACACAAACTGTTATATTAATTGATTTTTAATTTTCCCAGCATGAGCAAATTTCTGAAACTGTGGGAAAACTTAAGTTGCAAGAACTGGAGACAATTTTATTGCTGTATAATGAAGTGGAAGGGGAAACAGAGTTAACAGCACAGTCATAACAGCAGGAAATCTTAAGAAAAAGACAATGTATGACAAAAGAGGGAGGGGTGCAGCTAACTAAAGAAAAAAATAAAACAAAGCCAAAACACCTTAAGAACATCACCAAAGGCAAACAGATTCGTCATGATTTGACATGAAAGCCAATTAGATGCCTCCACAATCACTTTTTAAGAAGCTGGAAGAGGAGGCTTCTTCCTGTTTTTTCTTTCTTCTGTCCTTTCTTTTTCAGCTGGTGGTGGTGCAAGGAGTGGGAAGAGAGAAAGAAGCAACCATGGGGACTCCAAGGTCAGTGAGGGAAGAGAGGAGGAGGTGTGCTGGAGCAGAGACTCCCCTACATCTTGTGGAGATAACTGGTGAAGCTGAGGTTTGCATTTTGCTAAAGATCCTGCATCAGGGGCAGTGATTCACTTAATTAATGACCCTGTGCCAGTGGCAGTAACTATGGCCAGAGGAGGCTGTGTCCCGTGTGAGGGACTCTGTATCTGCAGAAACTGCAACTGTGGGGAAGAACCCACACCAGAGAAGTTAAGGACTGTGTCTCACGGGAGGGACACCATACTGGAGCAGGGGAAGAACGCAAGGAGTCGTCCTCATCTGAGAAGACAGAAGTGGCAGAGCCCATCTGCGAGAGACTAATCACATCCTCCATTCCCTGCCCCCCTGAGCTGTTGAGGGTGGAGGAGGCAGAGATATCGGGAGCAGTGAGCTGGGCCCGAAAAGAAAGGAGGGATGGGGCAGGGAGATCTTAAAGTGCTGGTTGTAATTTTCTCAATCATCCTGCTCTCTATTTGATTTTTGTTCTGTTCTGTTTCTGTAGGTAGTAGAATAAACTTTCCTACTTTCCTCTCTAAGTCAAGTACTGGAGTCTGTTTTGCCAGGAACCGTAATTGGCAGCAAGCCCTCCTTGCCCTTGTCTCAATCCACAACAACCTTGCTTATCTTTTTCCTCCCATCTCACTGGGGCCTCTGTCATCCTAAGGAGGGCGGGGGTGGATGGGGGGCACCGAGAGTAAGATTGTCATGGTGCTTCTTTACTGGCTGGGCCAAACCACGACAAGAGTATATTAATAAGTGCAATAAATCAAATGGGAGGTAGATGGAGAGTAGAGTAGGTAGAGGTAATAGAAAAGAGAATTGATCAGCAGATTACTCCGAAGTAAACAGATCAGTTAACCAGAGAAACAAAACAGCCATGTGTCCTCTACCCTATGCTACCCTCAAGAACTGTGGGAGAGTAATTTTTAAGTTGTACTGACAAGACGTAGATCACATTATGGAATGACAGAATCACACAATCTCTAAGGCAGGAAGGGACCTCAAGAGATCACCTAGTCTAGATGGTCCTGCTCTCGCAGGGGGATTGGACTAGGTCATCTAGAATAGGTCACACAGGAACTCATCCCAGTGGGTTTTGAACGTCTCTAAAGAAGGAAACTTCACAACCCATCTGGGCAGCCTGTTCCAGTGCTCTGTCACCCTCACAGTGAAAAAAATCCTCCTTGTATTTCTTTGGAATCTCTTATGTTCTAGCTTGTACCCATTGCCCCTTGTACTATGACTGGACATCACCGAGAAGAGCCTGGCTTCATCCTCTTGACACCTGCCCTGACTCACTGGACAGGCTCCAGTTACTTGCAGTCACAAGCCTGCAGATATGTTACTGAAGTGACTTCTCAGCTTTAGAGAATTGCCTTCAAGTAGCAACCTGTGTCATCACAGAAATAAGTTACAGCTTCAATTATACTTACATAATTTCCCAAGATTAAAGAAGACAAGAAATTGGTCAAAGCAAAACATCCAAAAATCTGTCCAATAACAGTGTTACTGACACCTTTTTTTTCTGCCTGCAAAAAAAAAGATCACAACTGTGTAAAGATATAGGCAAATTATTGAGGAGAATAAGATTCATGCCTTGTACGGTTTTTTTTTCCTACTGGAGCAGCTACAAAGCAAATTCCTTCCTCAAAGGCAGCAGGGGCACATAAGGTAACAACATAGCAATTTAAAGACATGTCACACTCCTATTTAAGCTACATGCAATAAAAGGGAAAAGCAACGTTCATTCCTCAAGGAAAGGAAACACTGTGTTGTTTGCTGAACTACTGAAGAGGTGACGAGGCTGTACACAGGTAGGCTCTGCTGCTGTGCAACAGAGCTAGTTACAAAGGTTTGATCCCTTGTACGGTGAAAGGGTAGTGAAAAGACATATCTGTTCTCTTTGTTGTACCATGCCGCCTCACAACAAGACCCAGGCTTTTTTTTTTTTTACTTATCCAACTAGCAAAATACACTTATTTGGTATAAGCAATACATAGGAATACTTAGAGCAAAAAGAACCTGAACGTTTTCTTTGTTAATGCTTGGGAATAACTTGGTCATGAGAGAAATGGACTTCTGCTGCAAAGCCATCACCATCTTTCTTTTTGCATCCTATATTATGTTGTATATTACATCCCACATAACATTGTATTCATTTGACATAAGCTGAGATAGTTTTTTTCCCTCCAGTTGCTAAGTCAGGAAGTTTAACACACCGAATGATGGCCCAGCACATGTTAACAGAGAGGTGGCTTTTTATTTAAAGTGATTGAGTGGCTAAGTCACTGAAATACCAGTCAAGACACAGGCACGGTTTTAATCTCAGCTCTACTACCAAACTGCTATGCAAAACCGGGCAAAAAACTATGTAACTTCTCCATTTCCATCCATTTCAATCTATGTTTGTCGTATATCATTAGTTTGCCTTCTGCTCTGCAGTCACAGGAAAGATGAAATTAGTCCATGGACAGGATCCAGGTCATCATTACATACACTCTAATCTATTTTAGCCAGCATAAGGTTATCACGATGAATTCCCACAGCTGAAGCACCTAACTCAGAGTTTACAGACAGACATAGAGGTCCTGTGGTGTTCAAGATCCTTTTAACAGTTTCAACATGCAAAAGCCAATTTAAAGAGCAGCTGGCCAAACTGTTTACCTCTGAAGGGAAAAAAGGTCCCAGGATTGAATAGCATATCATTGAGCAGAAGTTTATAGAAGCTGTTGCGGACATTGTAAAGATCTGTTCCCTGGTAAACCTTCTTGATTCCTCACCAAGTGCTTCTGGCATGCCATCTTCTTAAAATACAAAAGGAACCGTAAAAAAAAAGACAAAACAAAATACTATTATGAAGTGATAGAGGGAAACGCAGCTTGCAAATCAGGTTCTGAAATTAAAATCCGCCCAAGACTGTCCTCGCGGCTCTAGGAAATGAACTCGAGCCGCACCGCTCGCTCATTTTTCCCCCCCGCCTCTGGCAGCAGCGCAGTCCCCGCAGCACTGGCCGCGCCGTCCCCGCGTGGCGCCGGCCGGCGGCCGCCCCTCATCTCGCGGGCTCCGCGACCGGCCGTCCCGCCGCGCTCCCGGCCCCGCACCACACGCGCCGCTGCGTGGGCACCCCAGCACGCGCCACTGAGGGAGGCGGCCCCGGCAAGACACGCACCCCGCTCTCTTGCCCGGCGCGGGCTCCGGCGCTGCGGAGCGGCCCCTCAGCACCGGCCCGGTCGCAGCAGGCAGCGCCTGCGGAGCGGCAGCTGCCCCTCCGGTCCCGGTCCCGGTCCCGGTCCCGGTCCCGGTCCCGGTCCTGCCGGCGGAGAAACGTGGAGCAGCTCCCGCCTCCCACCTGCCGGCCGCTGGCTCCCTGCGGCATCCGCCGCCCGGCTGCCCATGGGAAAGCGAAGTGGTGCGGTGTGGTGCGGTACCTCCCCGTCTGACAGCGGCAGCGGGCTGGCAGCGCCACGGAGCGAAGGCGAGCCCGGACCGCCGGCACCGAGCATGCTCAGCCCGCTGGCACGGTCTGCCGCGCCCCGCACCGGCAGCTCCGGCCCGGCCGGAGCCAGGAGGAGGGGCGCTGCGGGGCTGTTGCCGCTGCGCCCAGAGGGGAGTGACAGCCCGGCAGAGCAGGGGACTGGTGCGGCAGCCGGCGCAGGGCTTTGAGCATCGTGACAGTAACCTGCTGGCTTCCACGGTGCGCTGCACACCTGGCTCAGGGCATCTGCTGCCTTGCTGGCCCTGGTAAAACGCGAAACGTAGAGGCTTCGACTGGTTAGGGGTGAAGAAAACTGAGGAAGGTAGTGGGCAAAGCTGTAATGTTAAGGGCATCTGCTGCCTTGTGGGCCATGGTAAAACGCGAAATGCAGAGGCTTAGACTGGTTAGGGGTGAAGAAAACTGAGGAGGTAGCAGGCAAAAGTATACAACCACTTGCTCCAGCTGACGAACCCAAAAGTGTTTCCTGAGAACTTCACCCTCTGGCCTGGCTTCACTCTCCAAGATTCCTCAGGAGTGGCTGGCAGTTCCTATGTGATGTGCCTTGTAAGCACAAGCACTCCTCTATTTTAAAAAGACCTGTAATGCCCCTGTCTTCCATACCAACTGAGTCATTCAGGATGGCTTCTTAGGACTGGCAGACCAAGCAGTATCAATGAACAGCCTCTAGTGAGTTGCAGGATCTATAAAACTTTAACAGAAGAGCTAAATATCAAAGTTGTCACTAGAACCAATAGCTATAAACTACATCAAATGTATATAAGCTGGCCAGGAGTGAATTCAGGCTGGAGACGAGGAAGAAGAGATGGCACAAGTTCCTACTGGGAGGCAAGAATGGTGAAAAAGGAGATCAAAATTTAGTAATAGACTACCTATTGCTTGCAGAGGAGAAAAAAAAGTAATTATTTCTTAAAAGCATTATTTTAACTAGGGCATCAGTATTCCATCTACTCACTGGTTATTATATTAAGATGCATAACAAGGCATTTCAGAGCAAATGTTGCCACGTACCTAACTTTAGAATCTCACTCCATGTGACAGGAAAAAACAGATTTACTTCCTTATCACAAGATTAGGAAACTTTAAAACTTTAGCAGCCACAAAGAGTAACAGCCATACATTCGTTAGGTGAAACCTATTTTGACAAAATATTGTGTGTGACATATATTATGGTTGTGAAGTAAAAAAAAAAAAAAATCCCTAGGAACTACCTTATTTTTTTTCTGTCTGTCTCCAGAATAACACAGAAAATCAATCTTTATAATAGATACTGTCTCTTGAACAACCTTAACCCTGAAAAAAAAGAGGAAGAGCACTTGCAAGTCATCCTCTGTTCAGCAAAAGGATAATAAGAAAAAAGTGATATATGCAAAGCATGACACACAAATAGACCAAATAAGATAAATTTGTATGGAGAGATTGTAATTGTGAAGAGAGAATAAAACTTTCCTTTTGTGGCTAGAGGTAGACAGTTATGTTTAAGTGGTGAAATAGCTTTCACTCCAACTACTTGCACTTTTTAGTCTAGACTCTCCTGCAACAGATTCCAACTACTTTCAAAATAAAGTCTTTCTCTCATTAATAATTACATGTGAGTAATGAGTAATCCAATAAAGCTTACAGAGTCAGATTTACACAAAGTCAATGCTTTCAGTAGAAGGATGAATTGTGGGATGTAGCAGTGAGCTATGGCTCCAGTAATGAAGCAGGCCTATAACCTCCCCATGTGTGCATGCAGTTTACTTACACACTGCTCATTATTGTCAGGAGAAACTAGTTGATGAAACGTGTTTGTTAATTCCTCATCTATTCTTCATAAGCTATAAATACTTGTTAACCTTCGAACCTGGACTTATTACTACCCTGTCAACATAGTTTTTCAAGTCTAAAAAAAAAATATCACTGTTTTTTAAAGCATACAAGCCTTTCTTGCTTATGTCATGTCTACAGCAACTTTGAAAACAATTTATCTTTCCTTTCAGATCCCAAAGCATGTGTAGAGTTCAAGCTTTGGAGCACTAGTCCTCTAGAAATACTACAAATAGAATCTACATCTATTGCTTATGTCCACAAAATAAAAGCATTGTAAAAAAAATTGTTTTAAGAGCAGCTTCTTTAGTGGATGTCCGGGACATTCTGAAATGCTTAGCATATGTCGAAAGATTTATCCTCTGTTATTGTTCTGTATATCTGTAGAGATCACAGAAATACTTTTGTATTACCATTCAGAAATCACTCAGCCAGTGATTATTTGCATCACATTACTGTTTCTTTTCACAGTGGTCATAGTGACTGCACACAGGTATTTGGGAAGAGTTTAAAATGGCTGCAATGTAACCACATGATAACCACAGTCTTTGAGAGTCTAATGCAGAATACGTGGAAGGCAATGAAAATCGGCAAACTGTTATGTGCCGTTATCATGACATCAACACCTTTCTTCTTTTCACATTGGTATTGATATGCCATATTTTGTCCTCTTTCTAAGTCTCCAGAAAGTTCTCACCATACTTTTTCCAGGGGCTTGAAACTCAACAGAGACATCCCTTGTGCTCCTGAGTGGTAGCATATGGTTGACTGTTCTGAACCATTACCTGGAAGCGCTTGTAAATGCACAACTCTCCCTTCTGGGCTGGTGAGCTGGACTTCTGTGGAAGGGCAATAAAATGGGTAAAAATAGCTTGCCCTTTACAGAAATCTTTATGATGAAGAACCTTTTATTGGACTATGTGACCAGGAAATTAATAAGATAATTGTTTAGGAAGAGTAGCGTGAAATGAGCACTGATGTGACTTGCAAGGAAGCTTCCAACTCAACTCAGCTGAAAAATCATGTCTGTTTTGGAATGAAAATGAGTTTCTGTCTTGTGACATTAGAAATCTAAATGTAGCACATGCCTGTGCTTTGTATTATTAGAAACAAATGTCAGAGGGGAACAACTTTTGCGAGGACTGCTAAAAACTGAAATTCAGGACTGATTGCTCAGAGTTTAGCAGTGTTATGGATGTCTCTTGGGAGTTTATAATACATGACACTTTTGCCTACCTACTTGACTGCCTCACTGTACTGTGCCCTCATCTGACCTAGTCAGTTCCTGAGTCTCCAGAGTTTACAGTGTTTAACAAGCTTCTTGGTGAAAAAGTTCTAATATCCAATCTAAACCTCTCCTGGCACAACTTGAGGCCAGTTACTCTTGTCAAATCATTCACTGTTGGAGAGAAGAGACCAACCTCCACCTTGCTGCAATCTCCTTTCAGGTAATTATAGAAAGTGATCATGTCTCCTTTCAGCCTCCTCTTCTCCAGGCTAAACATCCCCAGCTACCTCAGCCACTCCTCGTAAGACTTGTTCTCCAGACTCTTTACCAGCTTTGTTGCCTGTCTCTGGACATGCTCCAGCACCTCAGTGTCTTTCTTGTAGTGAGAGGCCTACCTAGAACAGAAGACAATATTTGAGGTGCAGCCTCACGAGTGCCGAGTACAGGGGGACAGTCACTTCCCTGTTCCTGCTGATCACACTATTTTTGATACAGGCCAGGATGCCATTGGCTGTTTTGCCCACCTAGGCACACTGCTGGCTCATATTTAGCTGGCTGTAGATTAACACCCCCAGGTCCTTCTCTGCTGGACAGCTCTCAAGCCACTCTGCTCCAAGCCTGTAGCATTGTATGGGGTTGTTGTGGCCCAAGGGCAGGACTTGGCACCTGGCCTTGTTAAACCTCATGCAACTGGCCTTGGCCCATTGATCCAGCCTGTCCAAGTCCTTCTCAAGAGCATTCCTGTCCTTCATAAAGCCACACTGACTGAGCCTGAACCTTTGGTTGTCCTATATGTGTCTCACGATGGCACTTAGTATGATCTGCTCCCTAACCTGCCCTGACACTGAGGTCAGGCTGACAGGCCTGTTGTTCCCAGGATCCTCCTTCCAGCCCTCTCACTGGAGTCTGGCAATTTGAAGAAAAGAGGGCTGCCAGGGTGGGCATAGGGTGAAGGTAAAAGCTACCACAGCAAGAGGCCAGGAACAGAATGAAGAACACAGAAGGAAGCAGTTGTAACTAAAAGATTTTTAAGTGTTTGCAGCAGGATGGTGAGTCCAAAAGGATTGCCCAGAACAGCAGGCAATCCAAATTCTTGAAGGTCATTTGATAGCTGCTTGTGTTTACTCTTCTTCTCCTCGAATCCAAGTTCATAGACAACATGTTATACTGTTGATAATATAAACAAATCTTGAGATGACCAAGTTACTCTGGTGGGGTTGGCTGCCTGGTGAAAACAACAGGCCAGACAGCGATTGCACTGACATCACCTCAGCCCAGGCAGGGGCATGTGCACTGCATGTGGCAGCTCCTCATCTTCTAGCACTCTGCTTTTTACCCTGCTTAGTCATTCTTGAGCGTACTAGAAGTACTCTGTTAGCACAGGACTGCAATCCTTGGCTTATACGTGTCATGTCCTGTGGCTGTATGCCAGCATTGTGGAGCCTCCTTCCTTGGAGGTCTTTAAGACCTGCCTGGATGCATTCCTGTGTGACCTGATCTAGGTGGACTTGTTTGTGCAGGGAGGTTGGATCTCTAAAGGTCCCTTCCAACCCCTACCATTCTCTGATTCTATGATTTAAACTGCAGGCTGGTAAATGGACCTAACTCCAGGAGAGAATTCAGAGGTTAAGAAAGTAGCTACTCCTTGTAGGGATCTGGACAGAAAGGTGGAGTAGGTGGAGTAGTGTCAACAGTGTGCAGACCACCCACATGAACACTGAGTTCACCCTAACATGTGATTCAGTAGAGTTAACTCTCCAACTCTTCCATTACCTATTACAAGCATTACTGTGTTACACCAACTTTTTAACACAAAGTTCAGTGCTAATGCAAACCTCACCTCTACACATGTATAACTTTAATTTTAGCACAGCTTTGCTGTCTTGAAACTGTGCTAGGAAAATTATTTTTGCGTATTCTACTTCTAGAATACTAGACTACAATTTGACTGTAATAATCACTTTTGTTACAATACAAAGCTTTCAGATGTGCATGCTTCCATCTCTCGGACAAAATATATATTGCACTTATCAAGAGTTACTGATATGTCTTATGACTGCCTATGGACTTCTTGTTATCCTTTGATGACCTTCACTCAATACAAAAAACTTCTGTATAGATTAGGTGTTTCAAGGCTTTTTAAGGAGCACAAGAAAATTGACAGTTGGATCTAGAGAAGATTCTCCCTGGAGAGAGAGAAGGAAGGTGAGCATTATAATTTCTGTGTGTTTCAGTGCTTTCCGGGGTCTGAGAAGTACAAAGGAAACAATAGGTTCCCATGATCTCTTATAGAGGAAGAGAAATCATAGCCAAATGTCCCACAGGAGCTGCTAAAGGAGAATACTTGTCTTAGAATCATATAATTATAGAACGGTAGGGGTTGGAAGGGACCTTTAGAGATCATCTAGTCCAACCTCTCTGCCCAAGCAGGCCACACAGGAATATGTCCAGGCAGTTTTGAAAACCCCCAGAGAAGAAACTCCACACCATCCGTAGGCATGTGTCAGAGCTCTCTTATTCTTACAGTAAATAAGTTTTTCCTTCAATTTAAGTGGAACTTGTTGTGCACCAGCTTTTGTCCATTACCCTTAGTCATGTCACTTGAGATAACAGAAAAAAGTGTCACCCCATTCTCTTGACATATACCCTCTAAGTACTTGTAAGTATTAATGTGGTCCCCTCTCAGTCATTTGTTTTCTAGGTTAAACAGCCCCAG
>WBNH01000778.1:0-39125 GCA_013401255.1 Urocolius indicus
ATTTGGGGTTTGGGTTTTTTTCAGTTCTGTAGAGGTGAGGTGTTTGTTCTGGCTCATTTACCTTGTGGTTCATTGCACGTGCTTCTTTGGATAAGTAAAACACTATTTGGGGTTGAATTAACAAAAGCATAACTTACTTAATCCTACTGTGCTAAGCATTGACCACTTCGGTAACCTGAGCTTCATGCAAGAATTGGAGAGTCCACAGCAGAGCAAGAGGAGTGATTGAGCACTTAGAAAACACAACCTGCGCCCAAGATGAACAAACTTGGCCTTTTTAATGTAAAGAAGAGGTTCAGGTCTGCAAATAGATAAAAGGTGGAGCAGTTTACACCATGGCAGATTTTGAACAAGGTTATGTCGGGAATGATACCTGGGTGTAATTGAGCTTTTTGGGGAGGGTGGATTAAATGATCTTGGAGGTTCATCCCAACCACGTGATTATGCTTCTGCACTAATTATGATCAAGAAAATGATTCTTCTTTTGTTCAGGGAAGAATGTTATTTTTAGCAAGTATCTTGAAGATGGTTTTTAAATCAAGAAAGACTTTTGACAGTGTCTTCCTTTTGGCTGGGATGGAGTGAATTTTTGCCTTGGTAGCTGGTCCAGTGCTGTGTTTAGGATTTGCTGTGAGAATAATGTTGACAATGCTCTAATGTTTTGGTTGTTGCTGAGTAAATTTCTCCACCGTCTGTGCTCTGCCAGTGAGGAGGTGCATAAAGCTACATGAGGATAATAAAGCAACAAATAAAACTCATTCTTTTCTTTTAAAAGAAACCCCAGGTATGTAATTTCAGCATGCAACTATTTCTTGAGTAAGCTTGGGGTTGTTTTTTTTGCCCCCTCCTTGTCTGTTTTTGCTTTCAGCCATTTAAAAGGGCCTCAAGAGTTGAAACCACTTCGAGTGACATAAACACAAGCACTTCACGCTGTCTTTAGGCTTTCAGCATTGTTGTGGGAAGTTGAAGGTGATGTGGAGAGGTGTCGCTGCACTTGTGGATCTGATGTACTGCTGACTTATGTTGCTTTTTCTGTCATTTAATTCTATCAGTTCCCATGAATTTACACCTTTCCTTTCTGCCTGTAAAGCTGAGATTTACTCCTGCATTAGCAGCAGTTTAAAGGAGTTTATTCCTCGGAGCAGCCACATTCACTGACAGAAACAAAACATACCGCACCACGTTGACTGTGTCACACAGCACAGACTTGTCATGCTACATCTTCTGTCTATTATGAGCTTTGTGCTTATAAAAGGAGGCCGTTTGTCAGCCCTAAAATTAAAGCTGCCTTTTTACATATTGATGTGGAAACTGTAGTTCACCAAGACGCTCCTGAAACTCTATGGGAACATCATAGAGGGTGCCAGAGTTGCTAAATCCTTTTTGTCATTCAGCTCTAGAAAGCAGAAGAGCTAGCCAGCAGCTGTGGGCTGTCTCTTTGTGCCAGTTCAAGGAAAAACAGGAGTGGGAACGTCTGTTTCCCCCAGTCAGGAAAGAGCTGTTGAAATCTAAGAGTAGCTGATTCTTTCCAACTTTCACCATCAGTCTATAGAGCTGCAAACTCCTGTTCTGCAAAACTGTCTTTCCAAACCATTTGCTTTCCCTTAAATGTTTAAAATAGATGTTTCTAAAAGTATTATCTTCCACCAACACCTCTCCTTTGGGGTTCGGGTTAGCAGCTCTGAAAGAGGAAAAGAAAGTGAAATGCAGCTCTGCAAATGATGTGAAGGTCTATGTGGCTACAAAGTTGTTAGGTTTTGTTTCACTCCAAGCTGTTCTCCCTTGCTCTGCTTCCCTAGTCAAGCCTTTCTGAAAAAGAGAATCCTTTCCCCTCAAGCTGTGCTCAAGCTCCCTGCTGTGAATATCACCTTACGCGTGTTCCTAGTTGCTTTTGTCAGCAATTAAAATGAGTGGATTTTCTGCCCAGCACAAGAAGCTTAAAGCAGCTTGATGTTTCACACCAAAACTTAAAGCGAGATTATTTTTTTTAATGTTCTTTTTAAAACTTCTTTTTACTTGATGTTAGAACACAGCCAAAGCCTTTCCAGTTTTAGCATGAAATGGATTTGATGGGCTGGGTTGCATCTTGTTCAGGTGATTAAACTTCAAGAAGAGTAGAACATCGTTTGGTGCTCTTCTGTCTTGGGTTTTGGCTCTTTTTTTGTGCATACTTCTTACCTGATGCTCAGGCTACGAATCACTGTTCTGACCAGGTTTTCACCCCTGCTTGTAGATAGTTTTGGATGCAACATGAAAGCATGTCAGATTGAGTGAGGAAGCCATTTGTAGGGTGATTTTTTTTTTCCTCCATCTCTTCTCAGAGAGAGAATACAGGCAACATTTCAATTAAAAGACTAAACCAAAACAAGTGAACACTAACCTCAAACCCTAAAACAATCCAACAGGATGTTATTATGCCAGAAATAGCTTGTCTGGACATCAGGACACGTGTGAGTTTTGCCTCTAGCTTGAAAGATTCTGAGGTTTAATACTATTCTAAAGTCCCTGAAGAGTGTATGTGTGTGTGTGTGTGTATATATATATATATATATACACTATGTGTATACATACTCTATATTAAACGCATACACATATATACACACCCCAAGGAAGCAAATACACATTTTTGGCATTTTACTTCTACTGGCTTGAAAAGCAGCAATCTGTTGCCCTTATGTCTTCACACCTTCCATTCCCTTTTTTTTTCCTCTTCTCTTCCAGAAGAAATCAACACTTAAAATATCCTTCTCTATGTCTCTCTCCCCACCCCCCATATGAAGATCTATGCAACTATTGCTCATTATCCACATCTGAGTTCTGTAGGATTCATGTCTAGATCTTGCATTTTGTTGGCTCCTCCTTTCCTGGCTCTGTTAATTTTTTTGCTTCTCTGTTGTACCTTTTATCCATTTTCTAATTTAAGCAGTTGTGGTTGTTTGATGGTCTCTTCCTTGTTGTATCCTGGTTTTGTTTTCTTCTAAGTTTCAGTGTGCT
Organism: Urocolius indicus; assembly: GCA_013401255.1. Taxonomy (NCBI): domain Eukaryota; kingdom Metazoa; phylum Chordata; class Aves; order Coliiformes; family Coliidae; genus Urocolius; species Urocolius indicus. The sequence continues at coordinate 2,995 of WBNH01000778.1, forward strand.
TGGGTGACTTCTAAAAGGATGCTCCTTGGGTGTTTGTCTCTTCATATCTCCAAGGTTTTCTTTGGGTTTCTTAGTTTTTATTTTCACCTCTTCTCCTTTGGTCTTAGACACTACTGGTCTTTTGGTACAGCGTTAGAAAAATGCATTTAAAAGTCTGGCTGAATTCTGAGGTGATCCTGCTTTGTCTTTCCTACATCATCTTACGCTTCTTTGACGTTTCGGTGCTGTCTTACTTGCCTTCTGTTCACAGTTGCTTTCTATGCCTGGTGCTTGCCCCTTTTGTTCTGCTTTCTATGTTCATGGCTACTCGTTGCCATCTGAAGTCAACAAAAAGGTCTATTTCTGTCCTTGAGTGTCTTCATGTGACTGTTTGCTGTTTCCTTTGGTATCTTAATGACTAGTTATTTTGTCAGTATAGCAGTTTCATTTATCCCTTCATATTTTTTCCTATACTTCTGATAAGCGATTTGGATGTTAGTCCTCTTTGCATTTCTTTTTTGCTTATTCGCAGGTGTTTAAGGATGAGGCTATGTAAGGATAAAAACCTCTCACACTCATAAAACCCCTTTTCACCACTTAAATTTATTTAGAGTATCCTACTCTTTTGCCTTTAACTGAGGAATAACCTTAATTTCTATTGTTTGGAGTTTAACATAGTGTTGAAGCTCAACAAACTCTGACTCTGCAGAACAGCTGTAATCCTAGTTAACAACTACCTACCACTTACCACTTCTCCCTTTCCACAGGAACTGGAAGGTGTTATAGCCAGACCTTTAAATTTTCTGTAAAAACATTCAGTACACATGAGTCTCTGATTAGCAGTATAATTAGTTTTGTCTCGTATGCCACTCTTTAATATTTTTTCCTGTATCATAGCAGTAATTGCTGTACAAAGATTGGCTGACCTGCCTTCTTCAAAGGAGCAAGCTTGGAGAAAGATGTCATATTGACCTACATAAAGATCTGAATACTGCAGAGAACTCTCTTGGTTTTCTGGAAAGGTTTAGGTGGTGAAAACACCAAACTTCTCCTTCACAATCAGTATCTGTAATCCTCTTGGCTTGGCCAGAAATACATCACTTAAGACTCCTTGTGTCACAACCATACCATGTGAATAGAGTTGACATTTTGTGGTTAGATTTAGGTGACGTGTGGAGATAAATAGTTCTGAAGGAAATTGGTTATGAAAGCTGCATGAAGTGTCTGAAAACTGGCACAGTCCCCTTGATAATGAGAGAATCTGTTGTCCTCTGTTTGGGGAGAAAATGGAAAAGGCTTGGATGGGCTTTAAACTCTGTAATGAGCACATACTACTTTATCCTGGAAATTCTTTCTCTTGTGGCATTGACAAGGAGATTCTCTTTATATGTTGATAGCAGTCTTTGCCTTCCTGCCACATCAAAATAGGCTTTTTTCAGCTCTCTCTTCTTCCTGCATCTTGTTAGTTGGTTAGAGGCCTGTAAATATGTGTGTGATCAGTCACTCGTCAGAGCCCAGCGAAACGGCTCGTCCTTATGGGCGTTTGAAATGGAGCCAGTCTTAGCAAGGAGATGGCTTGCAAGAATTGCCAACAAATTAGATGAATTTTTAGAGTGGAAATGAAGTCTGGTTAAACAAACATTTCATTTCTTTTAGCAGCTGATTGATTGATTCCAAACAAAAAAGCTTGTACCATCTGGTCCTTGGAAAACAAAGCAGAGTTACACATTCCTGTTTCAAAACATGGCCAGTGAAAACATTTCTATAACCTCTTATATCAATACCAATTTATAGAAATTACCACTTCTGCTTTTTAATGTACATAAACATAACTTTGCAATAGTCACATATTTCAAAGAAAACAAAAGCTCCTCCAGTAACTCCTATATCTATAATGCCTAGTGTTCTGTCAGAGCTATTCATCATAACCCCATTTGAGAAGCAATCTTATGACTTGAAATAGAAAGCAGTATAGAGAGGTCAAGGAAAAACTGGAACAAACCTTCCTGCTAAACAATTAAACATCTCTCAGTGAATATTGTGGCATTTTAGACCTTGTTGGAGCAAGGTATTATTTGTGTACGTATGTAACAGGGTAGCTGCAGAGCTTCACAGAGACGGGCGTTACGTGTGTGTGAAACTTGGTGTTGTTCTGCATTGTCTTAAACCATGAAAACCTCTCAGTTTTACAGAGGGGAAAACTCATAAGCTCTTTGGTGTATGTCTTGTAAGAAAGCTGAAGAGAAAAGTATGTTGGATCAATAGTAGTGTTTCCATTTATGATGTGAAACTTAAACCAGCGTAAAAGGAAAGTTCTGAACCAAAGTACTTTCAACAACAGTTTAAAGATACTATTGAAAAGTTGGGTTGTTTCTTCTGGCCCCAAATTGCTGGAATTCTCTTCCTAATCTCATTTTCTCTCAAATGTCAAAAAATGAAATTGTGTGCTTCAAGCTTTTTAAGTGCTTCTGTGTCTTTTGGAAAGAAGCTTTTTTTGGCCAATGTCAGAGAAATACTGTAACCCCAAAGGTATAGTTCTGGATAAATAAGTGTATTGTCATTATGGATTTTTTTTGCTCCAGGATATGAAGATCCTTATTGCTGCGTTTTCTTTCGTTCCAGCTATTTATGAACTCTCTTGTGAAGCCTACAAACACTTGGGCAAAACTTCAAATTACTATTGGATAGATCCAGATGGCAGTGGAGCACTGGGACCTTTGCAAGTTTACTGCAACATGACAGGTAACTGCATTGTATTTGCTAATTCAGTTTTTCTTTAATGTAGTTGGGAGAAAGTCTGTTCATAATCTGTGTTTCTTGGCAGAAGAAAGATAATTGCTGAGAGCTTTTCATGAGAGGGGTCATCAAATCTGTAGTTGAGTCACCAGTCAGTGCATCCTGAGGGAGGTAGTGGTTAATCCATCTACTAAGCTTTTTAAGTCATGGCTATTAATTAGCCTTAACAGACCTCTACATCCTCAGTGGTGCTTCATTTTTAAAAAGTAACTATTGTACATCCACGTGTTGTAGTTTAGTGGTGTCTGTGGCTCCTGGGATACTGCCAAAGGCAGCTTTTGAGAAATATCAGACTTCTTTCTCTCCAAGTATGACTGACTTTCACACAGTTACCACCACAGGAGAAACAGAAACGTCTGAGTTTCCTTTCCCCTTGTTTTGTCTCTTCAGCTGGAGTGTTAGAAGGATGTGTAGTGTTGAGTTTCTGAGACTGGAGCTGCAGTCACTCATTTGCATTTTGTGGCGTGGGGTTTTTGGTCCCTGCTGGTTTTGCATGGGTAATTTCCCATCTGGGCATTCTCACACGAGATAGCCTGTCTTGGTCATCTGCTTTGCCATGCTGAGGCAGAAAAATGTGATCATGGAAAAAAAGGAGAAGGGAGCAACTTTCTGCACTGGGAATATGTTGTTTCTTTGGTCTGTTTAATGCATGAGAATCGTCTCAGAACATTTTCCTGATACAAAATACTGGGTAGCTGATACAACACACCCCTCCCCTGATTTTCTGGCAGTCTGTAACTGAAATCTGGCACATGTCAGAGTCCTCATCCTTCAGCATCAGTGACATGAACATGCAGGTGCTATCGTAAGTTGAAACAGCACCTCTGCATTTGTAGAGATCCCAGTCCCTGGGGCTCATGTTGCTCTTCATGGAGGCACAAACTTGTACAGCTGTGGTGGTTTAACCCTGGCTGGGTGCCTGGTGCCCACCAAAGCTGTTCTCTTAGAGCTAGACAGGGAAAAGAGAAATATCACAAAGGGCTCATGGGTTAAGATAAGGACAGGGAGATCACTCAGCAATTGCTATGTCTGCAGAGATGTTCCTATGTGACCTGATCTAGGTGGTCCTGCTTTGGCAGGGGGGTGGACTAGATGATCTCTAAAGGTCCCTTCTAACTCCTACCTTTCTATGATGTTGCTCTGACATTCTCACTCCCTTCTGCCACTGCAGTTTAGCACTTATGGAGTGACTTCTTCTCCAGTGTGTCAGAGCCAGAGGTGTTCTCTCCATCATCTCTGGGCTCAGTCTTGGGCAGTGGCAGGTCCATCTCAGAACTGAATGACACTGACCCTGTCACATGCAGGAGAAGCTTCCAGCAGCTTCTTACAGAAGCCACCTCTGTACCTCCTGCTATCAAAACCTGCTCCCACAAACCCACTGCAACAGGTCTGGACGTGTGGAGTGGTTTCTGTCCATCTGGGATAGGATAGATTAGGGAAGGCTGGCTTGAAGAGGAATGTGTGACATGTAGCAGCCCCCAGGTCAGGTTCTCATAGGCAGAGAGCCTTTTGGAGAGCAGAGAGGGTACTGTTGTTTCCCATGGCCATTAATAGCTGCCTTTGTGTAATAAAGGCATGCCTAAAACAGAGCCTGGCCTGAGCTCTGGGAGTGCCAGCAGCCCTTGGCATGGAGGGACAGGCCAGACAATCTGTTCTGATATACAGGGGCAATCTTACATGTAAGTGGATCCTGACCCATTTAGGGCTTCTTAGTCTTAACTAGCACCTTGAACTGCATCAGTAACGAATCAGGCAGGCACTGCAGGGAGCAATGCCAGGACCTGCTGATCTATTATAGCGATTTCTGCTATTCAGAAGCAGCACTGCAAAGGTAAGGTGCTCTGTAAAGTAAAAGTACACCACCAGAGTGGTGTCAGGCACACAAAAGCACACCTATCCAGCACTACAGTATTGCTCTTTCCTGTTACATGTACATATACAGCAGAAGATCCCAATAGCTTGTCCAGCACTGAGGAAGAAATGGCTAAAAGTCAAAGAAACAATTTTATTTCATTTTTACTGATGTTTCTCATCTGGAAAACAAAATCCAGAGTACCTAAATACGACCTTTTCCTAACCAAGCTCAAGGAGATCATGAACACTGGGACAGATGATTTAGTGCTCATTCCCTTCATTTGGATATTGCACATGCTGTGGAAAAAGGCAATTTTCCATTTTAACTGAATTGCTCTCATCAGCAACTCTCTGCTACAAGAAAAAGTCATTTTTGCACTAATATCCATGTAACTAAGTTTTAAAAATAAGAACCTAACGGAACTGTTTCTTCATTAAAATGCAAATGACTGCAAGAAAGAACGGAAAATGGATGGGAAGGAATTTTAATCCCTGCTTTTAAAACTAGGAGGCCACTCTGGCTGAGGTTTTTGGATAGCTCGGGGAAGTGCATCACCTGTGTGTAAAGTGTGCGGTACCTGTGCATTGCAGATGTTGGAGCTTTCAGTTTCCTTTCCATTGGTGCTCATCTGGAGCACCGAGGTCTGTGGATGGTTGAGAGCTGTAGGCTGTGGTGAATTTTTCTCCTAAAGTCATCTTCTGAGTCAATAGAGTTTTATAAGTTACATATGTACTGGAGAAGGGACAGAAAGGGGTTACTTGAGGGCTTCGCTGTGCTTTGTCAATACCACATGTCTGTAGAGCTCTGTGGCAGTGATGTGTGCCGTGTCTTGTAACCAAAGGCACGGTAGCATAAGAGCATAATTCTCAAATGGTTCTTGTGTTGAAGTTGTGCAGGTTTATGCTATTACTAGCACTATATTTGAAGAAGAACTTAAACCAGCTGAATTGCAGTCAACTTCTTTTTGTGAGCGTGGAACTAACCTACATATCTGGCTATACTGAATACTGAGTGGGGAAGATTAAATGAAAACCACTTTTTTTTTACATGACAGGATATAGTGGGGGTTTGTTTTAATAGAGACACCTCTAACCATATGTTCCTCTTTAACTTGAGAGTCAAATGTAAATGTTCCTATTATCTCACTATGTTAAACACCTCTAATTTACTGCTTAAGGCATAAATAGATGTTTTCGATATCCCCCATTTCATTCAGGTGGAACTAGTAAGAAAGAACATCTTAGCGACTAAAAGGTAATGTAAAATGCAACTTGCTAGTTGGGTTCCTGGAGAAAAGGAGCCCACAAAGGTGGAGATACTAGCAAAACCAGTATGCATCTTCATAAAACCAGGTGGCTTGTCACCTGCAGGTTCTCTAGTCAGAAAGTGTTAGGGTTCCCTAATGTGTCAAAAAGGTATTTATGGAAAAACCTGAAGGGAAAATTACAGTGCAGTAGACATATGCTGGGCATATTTCTGGGCATAATCCATATCTATCTTTAGTGTGTCTTAATTTAGCAAACTGGCAAATGTGTGGGTGAGTCCTGCCCTTCCCAGGCGTTGCTGTGGTAACTACACATTGTTCTGCTTCCTAAGATGTCCTGGCAATACGACAGTGGAACTCATGGAGAGAGATGTGTGTGTGGTGGGGGTGTGTGCATGTGTATCCCAGCAATTCATGGTCTCTGCAAACTACTCTACATCATCAAAAAAATCCCAGTGCCATCTCCAAACAAACCTTTGACCCAGTGCTGTGTGCACTTAACTCTTGTGTCCTCACAGTGGAATTAGTGTTTCAGAGCACACATTGAAGTCTCTACTTCTGCTGCAGTTACACAGCTTTCAAATCTAGGGCATGGCAATAGATGTTCAGTTTTCCAAACCGGGCAAACTTTCATTTACAGAAAACGCTACTGAAAGTGTTTAGAATGGGAAAGCTGGAATTTCTCATGTAAATGCACTTATGGGAAAATGCTCCTTGCAGCTGTGAAGTGACATCATGTTCCACCATTTCAGTTTAGCCTGCCTTGTGCTCTCAGCCCAACAGGCAACTCTTCGAAAGCTCTGTCATGTTAAAGCTGAGGTCTTGCCCTCCTCCAGAGGCAGGTCCACAAGGAGGAGTTAGACTCTGCATTCAAGCAGGTTTCTCTGCAAATGGAGATTTCCCATGTCAGTGTCCAGTTTAAGGCCTTTCCTGGTTTTTCTTTGCCATTAAAACAGTAGCTGTAGTGGAAAGAACTGCTCTTTTAAGATATTGGTTGGAAGATGTAGACTTGGAGTGTATTGCAGCTTCACCCTCTACTCTACATGGTGGTTTGTAGTTCTGTCTAGGCTTGATTCCATTTTCTCTGGCAGTTTTTGTTTCGGTCTCATTGAGAGACACAGACTTAAGTTCATATTACTCTGTTTTTCCATTTGTTATTTTTTCCTCAAGGCGGATGTGGAAAAGGTGTCAGATCAGTAAGTTTACCCTTGTCTAATCTTCAGTGTTTGTCCTGCATTAATTCTTATAGTGGAGGGTGAGGTTTAAGCAGAGGAGCTATGCAAAGGACCCCTGAGTGCTTAGTTATTTATCCTATGGCTGCATGGGACATCAGTGAGAGAGGTGGACCAGCACTTCTGTAGTTCCTTGAGGCTTTATGCTGAGGATGAGGAAAAACATAGTTTTCTGCTTTTCTTTCTCCTTCATCGTTCAGGCCACTGATGCAAAGCAGAACTGAAAGGTTTCATAATCTATTTCACCAGGAGATATGTCTGTTAATTCTTTCTCTTTGGTCCTGAAGTCATTATGTGATGTGGCTTTTATCTCATTTCAGGATCCAAATAGCTGTGAGCATAATGGTTCCATTTGAGTGGTACTTACCCTCTCCCCTCTCTACTACAGTTCTTTTACCTAAAGCTGCACATCTTCAAAGGCTTTGGGAAGTCATTATGCGTATTCATAGCCTGCCTTATTAAGGTCAAATGTACAGGGTGGCTTCTCTCCTCCATCCTCTCTCTCTCTCTTTGCTTTTTAAACAGAAGTGGCACATGTAATAATTACTGCAATGACTTTCGAGTAGACATTAAACAACCATAACTGTTGTATCCTGTGATTTTTCTGTCTTCATTCTTTAAATAGTGGGTCACTGGAGTGCTTTTTGCTATGACATATGTAGAAACATATGGCATGAATACAAATGTGCCATCCATCACTACATACTGATGAAAAGTGCCCCAGCAGCAGTAAATGTTTAATTCTATTGCACTTACCTGTATAATTAGTTTTTCAAATGAGACATTTTGCCTGAGAACTGATTTAGTGAACTTCCAAGGTACCAAAACTTTTTGTTCGTACAGATGCACACAACAATGCATGTGAAATGTTACATTTTGAGCAGTTTAAGAAATAAAAGCAAAGGCTTTACTGTGTGGTTTCTCCAGTTTGATACAGGAAGGAATCTGTGTTTTTCTAGTTGTTGGATAGAATCAAATTTTACCTGGAAGGAAGGTTAGCTGTGTTGTCCCCAGGCCCTCTTGCTTCCTCCTGGATGCTCTGACATGTTTTAAAAGATATAATTTGGGCAATAAAGAAGTCACAGTAGACATCCATTTCGATCTGTACACAGAGGGAAGGTGCTGCTGATGCAGTTTCCCTGTACAGGCAGGAGGTATACAGAATGACTCTCCCATGACTGCCTCCTAGGATGTAATAGCAAGTGAAGTTAGTGCTGATGATGTAGGAGTCCGAGTTTACAGTGTCCTGGAGAGTTTGCGTGAAAGCTGTTTTTGAATACTCATAGTAACTCCCAAGATTACATACATGTTTCATTTTATCACTTAGTATTAGCATCACTGCTTTATTACAAGAGGAAACAGATATCCAGTAACTATGATGTAAATGTACAGACAATATGGTTACTAATTTCTAGGACAGGCATTTTACTAATTTCCAGGATGATAGTATCAGAAGAATGCTGTAAATTCACCTCTGCCTTTGTTCCACATGGTGGGAACTGGGGAAAAAGACTGTAGGGTGATTGGTGATGAGTGGAAAGGATTTAAATCCTATATCGTTAGGGAATTGGCCATTTTCCATCTCCAAAACCACATCCTCTGAAAATGACAGTCGGAAGATGCTATGAGGAGACCCCTTAAATACATGAAAATCAAGGAGTTTTCCTGGGAGAACCAAAGTTGGTTGCAACTTACAGAGATTATCACTTGCCTCGTAGCTTCAGAAAGTCCAGAATGGGGCAAACAGGAGGAATCTGAGAGACCTTGTGCGGCGAGTAGGGAGCAACTAATGCTGGGGAACCTGCAGAGAGCAAACTTTGAGACTTGGAATGGAAACCTGCTGATGATGCAGACCAGGTCTCCTGTTTAGTCTCAGCTGCTAAGTGCAAGGATCTCCTTCCACTCATGTGCTAGAAGGTGAGGCTGCCTGATTTCAGGTGACACGTAGCAGACAGCGTGCAGCTTTGGAATTTCACTTTAACAGGAGAGGTATGTGTCTGCTCTGAGTGTTCAGAATTCATCATTATGATCCAGAATCAACATGCTCTTTGTTTTCTGCATTAGGAGGTTTTTTTTTTCCATTTGCTAAGCCCAAGTTTTCTCTCTTTTCAGGGAGCCTGAAAATACTTTCTCTAAGTATGTTTCAGGACATGCTTCCCTGAGTGGGAACTGTTGAGATAATGATCTTCCATTATCCTAGATGAGATTTATGAGACTAACTCCACACACAATGGAGCATTCAGTAGTAAGCAGATTAAGAAAACCAGTGAGAATAAATTATTCTCTTCCAAAAATTCTTACTGTGGGCTTTGTCAAAGCAGCACCCCGAACCTTGAGAGGTTTCTCTGAAGACACTAGCTGGTTTTCTCTACTTCAGGATGCATTTGTGCATCACAAATAGAAATGAACGTGGATTTTCTTTCATATCAGCACTGTCTGACTGCAATGGAATAAAAATGTCAGTAGTTATAAAAGAAAATTAACTGTTTGTCAGTAGTAATAGGACAAAATACTATCACAAACCAGCTGGAAATGGCAATGTTGTAAATTACTGTATCAGAGAGCTGGGACCATCACTTCTCAGTTGGATTCCCCTTTTCTTAGCAATAGTCTTTGGAGAGCAATTGGTGCTTTGAGGGACATGAATATTCCACAGAAACTGGAACTGGGCAGTTGGAAGGGCAAAGCTGACTTGGCTTTCCAAAGCCCGAGCATGCAGATTTCTCTCCTTGCACTTACTATCTGTGGGTCTAGATCAACTATGTTTCTGTCACAGGCATTGACTTCTGCTGGAAGGTGTGTTATTGCTAGTATTGTTCTGGTAATCGCCACAGAACTGGGATGAAATGATTGCTCTTACTTATGGTGTGCAGTGAGCATCTAGTGAAGAGGCAGCTGAGCCAACTGGATGCAAACCAAAAAGCTGTACTGAGACTGTTCAGAGGACTGAAATCTCTGCTGGATAGGGTGGGTACAAACAGGGAAGACTCACGAGTGTTTCTGGTCAAGAGTTGCCGTTGGCCAAAGGCCTTACTCATGAGCACACTTTGTGCACTGACGTACATCCATCCACTGCCTGCTTGTCTGTCACAGTGCATCAGCTGCCTTACTCAGAAGTGACAGTCTCAGACACCAACCTACTTAATGTTAATATTCTGGCACGTATTTCAACCATCTTTGCCACCATGTACTGGAGCTCTGAGCGGTTGCTTCGCTTCTGCCTGATGCCTTTGCCATAATGGTTACAAATTTTTGCTCTAAGTGTCATATTAACATTAAAACCATGTTACTTAATGCCCAACTTGCAGTTTCAAATGCTTTGCAGGGTTCTGTGTCATCTGCAGTGAAAGAGAAGGGCTGCAGAGGCCAGAGAGCAGCAACCAGACTTTTCATTAAATCAGAGACAGCACCTGCTTCAGCTTGATTCTTCTGCTGCAGCCCTCTCACAGGGCAGAAGTTGCTCATCAGTCTTACAGGATTTAGCAGCACACTGTGTGCTCTTTTTACTGTTGTTTTTATGTGTGTGTGTATGTGTTCTTTTTAGAGCAGTTGAGTTAGCAGGGACCTATAACAATCAACCAGCCCAACTGCCTGACCAAAAGCTAAGGTAGTAAGAGCACTGGCTAACTGCCTTTTCACTACTGACAGGTGTGGGGCACTGGCCACCTCTCCAGGAAACCTGTTCCAGGGTCTGATCACTCTCTTGGCAGAGAGACGTTTCCTCATGTCAGGTCTGAACCTTCCCTGAAGGATGCAGTTTGGAGCCATTCCCACGTACCCTGGCACTGGCATTACTGAACCGTAACCTCTCCAGTCTGGAGACACCTTCTGAAAGCAAAATGGGATATTGGTTAAGAAGTCAATTACACAGGTTTCCTCTTTCTCTGCTCAGTTGCAAACAGCCAAAAAGCCAGTATCAAAAAGAAACTACACTGCTGAAAATGGAACAGGGTACTTAATGAAAACGTGTCTTCTTTTTAATGCTTCACACCAGTCTTTTTCAGGAGGCTTCCTAACATTCAGTTTATGGATGCAATAATTAGGCTACTTCAGGGCACCATATTCCTTTTGCTTCCTGTCTCGGGAGGAGTTTGCAGGATGTGAGAGAGCAGAGTGGAGACCGTTGTTAGCATTAAGTTGGATCAGTGGAGTAGGTGAGGATTGAAGCACTCAAAAGCTGATCAGAGAAAGCAAGGTGGAGTTTGTTTATTGGTAACAGATAAGTCCTGCATTAATCTTCTGCTTCTTCAGGAGAGTAGAAACGAAACGTGACCTGACTTTTCAGTCAAGATAGCTCAGGAAATGGTTTCTTAAGATACACAAACATAGGGGAAGCTTTGAAAGGCCCATTTTCCTCAAGATATTCTTTCTTTCTTTTTTAATTTGGGTGCTTTTTTTCTTCAGTGATTGTAGGAAACCCTGTTCAGGATCATAGCTAAAGAACTGGGCTAAGTTCATTATGGAAAAAAATCAACTCTAGCCTGATTTAAGTGTGTGTCCTCCCACGGTACACTGAAATCTGCCGAGACACTTCAAGGGAGAGGAATACATTTGATCTTTCTCATTGTATAACACCCCATTAGAAATGAGCCTGCTCCCCAGAAGGTAGAATCAGTTGCCTATTCTTCAATTCTTGAACTATAAAACATATCCAGCCCTCGCCCATATTCTGCTCACTGTGCTGAAAACAACCACGTTGTTAATTCTTTTATGTCTTTTGTTCTTGACTTTAATGTTCCTTAATCTAAACTGAACTGCAGTTGCCATCTGTTAGACCAAGCACTTAAATGATCCGAGTCCTCCTTCATCTGGCTGTACTGTGTCACATCGTTTATTGTTCCTTTCATTATCTGAGTGTTTTTCAGCTCCTGTTCCTGTTAACACCCATACGAGGTCATTTTCTTCATTAGGGCCCAGGTCTGACTTCAGTTCTTCACCCCAGGCACTGTTATTAAACATACCAACATTTTGTGTTGCTACCTTGGGGTTTTTTTTTTGAAGCCGTGAATGATCTCTATTCTGGTTTTGTGATGCTTTCGCCATTAACTTTTTATGTGCAACTGTGCTGAGTGGTTTGAAGTCATCTCTAGTAATCCAGGGGAGTCATCCCCTGCTTACTGCTCCGTTAATCATGGAATCATAGAATGGCAGGGTTGGAAGGGACATTTAGAGGTCATGTAGTCCAACCTCCCTGCAGAAGCAGGTTCACCTAGATCAGGTCACACAGGAATGTGTCCAGGCGGGTCTTGAAGACATCCCTTCAGGTTTCTAACAAGTTGTGTCGGAGCAGCCATTCCCTTATCACTTCTCTAATAACAGTTGTTTCCCTGAAAGCTTTATTTCAGTCACTTCTTTCCACCATGTCTTGCAAAACATCTAATTTATCTACAGGTTTTAAGTATTATAAACATGTGATTCAATATCCCTGTAAGTTCACAAAGTAAGCAGAATTTCCTTCTTGCTGAGTTGTTCCAGAAGAGGCTGCAGAAACATGGGGGAAGCGCAGGGTTTAATTGTCTCAGAAGACAATGTCTGCGAGTGAAAAGGAAAATGCACAGTCTGTAGCTGGTAATTAAATTTGAAGATTTGTTATTATCTTGATGAAGAAGCAATGAAAGGAACAGTAGAAGGAGAAAATTACTGCAGCAATGGTTGAATTGTTTCACAATTGATTCCATTCTCCATATAGATTAAGAATCTCACTGACTTTGATTTCAGTCCAGAATTCAGTTCATAATAACACTCTTCTTTTACCCTTTTTATTTTTTTCCCCTTCTGGATATTGGATTTTTCTGATCTAAACCCCATTTTCTAGCTTAGTAAGATGAGAGCAACAAAGTTCATATCACCAGAGTAACTTTACTGCGGAATTGACATTTGCAAGTCTCGGGTGAGATTGTCACAACAGTCATTAACTTCAATCGAAGGTGCGTTTGTCATTCTTATAAACCAACTGTAGCTCCTCTGAAGTCTGGAGCACAGTTACATTCAAATTCCCATATATAGATTTAAACTTTTATGTGTACACACAGAGAGACAGGAAACAAAAGTATGAGGGAGGGAAAAAGGGAAAAGAAGTTATCATCTAACTTTATTCCACATCACTTGTCCATGGCAGATCTTGTGTTTGCAGTATTGCTGCCAAAAAAAAACCCCTAAGTTTAATCACACTGCTAATGACTGTTGTGGTACCATCCCACTCAATTCAACAGAAACTGAAATACCAACTCTATTCTTATCAGAAAATGAATGTGGAGCTCCCATAATGCGAGATGATTACAATTGTGATTTTTATCCTCCCTAGAAGGCAGTCTGCTTTTAAATGGGCTGCCTCGTACAGTTTCTGGAGTGATTTGTGGGGCAGCATATTGTGGAACACATTGCAGCAATCTAATTTGAAGTGACAAATGCACTGATGATGGTAAAAATCATGATGTGTAGTAGCGAGCTATCTCCGGGCTGACGTGTGGGAAGGAAATACATCCCCAAATGTTGATGCAATACAGTTGTCAGAGAGGTGTCAGAAATCCAACAAGGCCTGAGGGCTTCAGTTCTTAACAACCAAATGCAGAGCACCCAGCAGCAGATGGAGATGGATGTCACTCTTACTACGATCTTGAAATGACTTCCCCCTGTCTGTCATAGGTATTGCCTTCTGCTGATGATTGCTGAGCTTTCAGCTAACTTTCCCTTCCTTCCCTGTTGACTGAATGCTAAACACACGTTCCTGGTTTAAAGATGAGAGGTACCTGCAGTGTGGTCATCAGTATGGACCATTTATCTTCACTCATCTTCCTTCAAGTTGGTGCCGAGCACGTGCCACGTCTCAAGGAATAGCCTTGGGATAAAACTGTTTTCAAGTGGCTAGGTTTTGGCTAAAAATTCTTTAGGCACTATAGTGTTTAGCGATGAGAGGACAGCCATTTAGAAGAAACACCATCAGCTTGAGGGTTAAAGTTTCCAGCATGTCTGTTTTGCCCACGGCTGATGGACAGAGCACACTGTGAGCAACTGGTGTGGGCTTGCAATCTTTTGGACTTGTAAATAATGATAGTCATCAAAGGAATACAAATTACCTGTTACGCTCAGGTTTTCTCAAACTCATCTTTTCTGAGGCTTCAAGCAGCTTACCAAGGTGTGGCTGAGTATGATGAAAGGTGACATGTAGCAAGGCGGTCGGCCAAACGTGATGTTGTGGAAGCGCACCCATCATAAGAGCCACTGATGTGTTTCCCCAGAGAGAGAATGATATTTTCTGAGAGTTTTCTGGTGTCTTGAAGGTATTGAATAAAATAATATCTTAAGAATATAGTCCCATTCCTGCAAAAATGTGAAACTCTTATAGTGGTAACTGTGATTAAAGGTTAAAAGAGAAGAATCATGTGGAATTAATGCATTTTGTTTTCTAAAGTTTATTTTCCAAACTTATTTCCACTTAATTGTCGTTACCAAAGATTACTTGAGCTGCTTGTCAGAAGACAGCTCTCTTGCTTGAGTGAGCATTGAGCAAGTGAATGAGGAGAGCTCAGTAACAGCAGAAACTGAGTATTTGGGAGTCACTGACATTGTGTTAAATACTGTCACCAGCATCACAGAATCTGTTGAGTGTGAAGTGGGGAAAAAAACCCCATTTCTGTTAATATTGGATTGGGTCATTGGAATAGCTGACGATCAAGGAAACTTATTTCATTTTGCTTTTTGCAAGTGAATCATTAATAATCAATAATTCTTTTACTAATCAATGTGTCACTTGTTATCAGTGAAAAGCAGCGAGTGAGTGGGCTGGACTGTGAATAAGTCATTGCAATTGGAGGGTGGCTTCAGCAAAGTAAACTGGGTCACTTCAGTTTCCTTCTGAGGAAACAGATGCTCGTTTCTTTTTGTTTTATACAAAAAAAAAGGTAACTTCAGTTATTGAACTTAATCTTACTAGAACATCTATCTGTGGGAGAGGAAGTGCTTTGCCATAGAGTGATGTGTAGAGTAAATTAGAGGGAGCCTATCTTCTCTATAATTGCATCTTAGCATTGTGGATCTAATTTGATTGTTCTTAGTGAAAACTGTTCTGCATTTTTGAAGAATCCATGGCTACTGGTTTTCTGCATTCTATTCCAATGAAAATAGCTGCTTCTTACAGTTTATTAAGCTACTATCAGCCTAGGGATTGCAGTGAGGACCTCTTACGCTCCCATGTCATGGAGGAGTCCAGTCTCTTCTGCTCAAGGCAAAAGTCACTTTGTCTTAATACACAGACAGCTAGAGGAGAAGGGAGAGGACAGGATGGGACAGGTCCTTCATTTTCCATGCATACACTGGCTTTTGGGGTCACAAAAGCAGCTTATTGCCAACCTACATTGAATTCTGTTCCCCAGTAAAAAGTAGGATTCAATAACTTTGTTTATAAGGAAAGGAAAATGGATCCATCCAGACTTACAGCCTTCACCTCAATGCCACAATTCCTTTTCTGAGTGTTTACAAGGAAATAGTTTTCTTACAGTGGAGCCAACAAGCGTTTGGGATTTTCTTTAAGATATAGTTTTTAAAAACAATCTTTCTTAGAAATAATAATGGAGTGATGCAGACTGCCAGGGCTTCCACTGCATCTGAAATTAATTGGAATCTGTGCATAGGATTAACTTTGGGCAAAAAAATGGAATGCAGTTAATCCAGCTGGCAATGATGCTTTGCCAAATTATGGTTGTGTAATGCATTCTTCAGTCAGGTCAGCAGGTGAGGTAGTTCTGGTCTTCTCAATGTTACTGTGGTATCAAAAGAAACTATCTCTAGCTCCTTAAACTCCATCACAACTGAGAAGTCTCTTGCCTTTTATGAGCTACTGCTGTAAAATTTGCCCATAAGCATGAACTGTACATAAACATGAGGATTTCTACTCTGTGCTCGTGCTCGACTCCCATGTCTGTTACCAAAGTTCCCTGGCTCTATATGAGTTTCAAGTTCAAGACTGAGCTCAGAATATACATTAGCTGACTGAACTAGTCATTGGACTTGAACAGCCTCTAAGGAAACACTGCACAGTGGGCTGAGGTGCAGAAGTACATTACACTGTCCCATGCAATATTGCAAAAAAACCCACCCTTTTTTCATCTCCTTTACATTTCTCTTGCACCCTTTTCATTATTGCATTTGTGTAATTATAAACCTACTTAGATTTCCCTTCAATATTAGCATTTAAATTACTATTGATGTGTTTGTTGTAAAGAAATACTATCAGAAAACTGGGAAAATCCTTGAATTATTAATGACTACTCTCAACACAAATTCTTATATATATATATTTTTTTAGTTTGAATAATAAAGGTCATAAGCACATGGGATATTTTCCAGGTGATGCTACTGAGATGCATTATCATGAAGTATTGTCTGCTCTTCCTTGATGTGTTTGGCTGTACAGAAGTGACATACACAGCTCTGGACAATAAACTGTCTCTAAACACTTGTGGTTAGGAACAGCCATATGTTATGCTTTCTTAATGTAATTGTCAGTGTATGAGGGGAATACTCATACCAATACTGTGGTGACTGCAAGTGCCAGGAATACATATCAAGTTCCAGTTAAGTAGGACAGATTTTTCACTTCCCTGTACCTTCAATGAGATGTCTGTGTTCTGTTGACAAGAAATGAGGGGCAGCCTTTCTGACAGATTTGCATGTGTTACCTGTGGCTGCCACCTCCCGTTCTCAGCTACATGGGAATCATTCCATAGATGGTGATGAACGGGTGTTTGGGATGGTGTGAATTATCTGTGTTACCTTTTCTGGAAGGGAAGTGACTCTCACCAAAGCTGTGCTGTATTCTCCGTGTAACCTGACAGATGACAATTAGGACTTTCTCCTCAGTACTTGGGAGTATTGAAGCAATACAGAAATCAGATTTCCTCTTCTTCCTCTTCTTCCTCTCTCCCCAGCCTTTTCAGGGTTTTTCCTTCGTGCTAAGATAGTATTGTGTTTGGTACAGGGCTTTGGACTAAGGATATGAATATTAAAGTAATAACCACCTTATATCACCTGCTGAATTGCATCTCGTTTGGCTGCTGATGCCCACTCCCGTGGAAGGTCCCTCTGCTTTGCTTACCTTATCTCTGAACACTTCACTAGAAGGACTTGCACTGTATCAGTTACAAGCACGTGAGTCCACATGACTCTGTGTAATCCAAAAGAGCCTGACACCATGCAGTGAAAATTGAGACTGGAAAATAAGGTGGAGTGCAGAGTCCTGGAGATAAGAATAATCATTGCGTGAAAAGATAACTGTACTCTGGTTCTCACTCAAAACACATCAGTATATGTAGGCACATCTCTGTGCATTTGGTGAAGAAGTGTGGAAGCGCTTTAGAGCATGCCTCAGTTGGTCACAGTACTTTAATGTAGTTAAAGCATCCCAGTGCAGTGTTGGGCCACAAGTTTTGAAATGACTGAGACATTTGTGTTAGCAGGTGTGAGGTTTAAATAGATGAGTTGAAAACGAGGTGCCATGTGCTGTGTTTTATGGGGTTTGTTACTTCTGTGAGGCACATCTGTCAGGATGAATTACTATCCTCCAAAACTGCCAGATGAGCTGCCTGCAGAATCTGTTGTGGTGATAAATACAACATAGTTAGCAGTATTGTGGCATGTTTTCATCTCTGGAAAGAGGACTGGTCAGGGGTGCTACTCTACAGGAGATGCTGAACTGTCTGGGGAAAAAGGCCTGGCTGGCTTCTCTGGGCTTTCATGCAAGCCAGCCCAAGGCACCACAACAGATTCCAACAGGTTTTGGGTTGGTTTGGATTGATTTTTCTTTTTCCCCAAGTGCCTCATTCCGTGATCCAAGTCTAAAGCTTTGACTTGGCCCTCATTAGCAGGAATACAGAAAACAACAGAAGGAATGTTTAAAAGAAAACCTGAAAAATACCTTAAAATGTGAATAGTAAATATTTGTGACCAAGCCTGATATACTCCTAAGCAAGCTTTGTGCTAATATGCCAAAGGAGACTGTGTAGGAGAAAGAGCCATTTCTGTGGTGTATTTACAGAGGAGGATTGACCTGTTTCATAGATATTGACTGAATCATCACTGCTTTAATTCTGAAACCCTATGTCTTTCTCAGCTACTTTTTTTTCTCACTTAGTTTTTGTGGAATGTGCCTCTACTAAAAAGTGGTGCTTGGTCTGTTAAGGGAAAAAATCTCTGTGCTTTTGCTTTATTTCTTTTTAAACTACCTTCTATCTTACAACAAATCTCACAGCAAGGAGTGTGGTGTTTCATTATTGTAATACCTCATCTTAAATCTCTTCTGGTAACTACTGACAAATGGCACACAAGTAACAATTGTAGGGAATGGCTGTTCAGTGGTTCAAAGCAGTACAATGTGTGCAGAGTCAGTTGTAGCCTGAGTATTACACCCCCCTTTACATATGCACTAGGCTGTGGGAAGCATTGAGATGCAGCCAGTGCTGCTGTATTTCTTACCACCAAAACGAGTTTGTCCTTCCCCCTTCCGTTTGTCTTCTCCCAACTAAGCAACAGCTTTGATGTTTCTGCTACTTCTGTGAATTCTTACAGTGATGTCCATACCATAACCACAATCCAGGAGCTCACATGAGGTGCTGCTGGAAAATACTCAAGTCTCAAATCAGCAGTAATTTAGCTTTACCCTAGGAGCACAGCCCCGGTTAAAATGTGGAAACTGTGATCACCTGCAGTGTTTTCAGTATTAATCACTAAATGATGTGATGATAGAGGAATGTGGTGCATCCCTGTTGCTGCAGTACTGCAAAGCAGCATTGCTCTACAGCTCCCAGTGACTTACTGCACACACTGGATTGCCATCACATAGAAATCTTGATTCTTCAGCGCATCAGCCTTGTGTCCCGATCAATTTTGGATCAAAGCTAATCCTTGCTGGTTCCATATGTCCCTGTCAGCATCATTTGTTCAGGGAGGTCTCACACAGTATAGCGGTTTACCAAAACCACAAAGGCAATCAGTTTCTTCCTTTCCTCGCTTTGCAGTCGTTGGAACTGTGCTCTCATGTGATGACTCTTCATGTGCAGTGCCCTTCTTCTCCCCTGCTCCCTCAGAGAAAAATCTTGAGAAATGCTTTTGTCTTTTGTTCAAAGGCCTAGACTTGTTTTATTTCAGTTCCCCTGCCTGGCTTTTACCAATTCCTGTCTCTTCTTCTTTTTCAGAGGATAAAGTATGGACAACCGTGTACCACGATCTGCAGATGCAGACCACTGTGGGAGGCAGCAGCCCAGAGAAGTTATCTGTCCTGCAGCTCAACTACAGTGCAACCATGGACCAGATCTCTGCCATTACCAGCAGTGCTGAGTACTGCGAGCAGTTCATCTCCTACTCCTGCAGGATGTCCCGGCTGCTCAACACGCCAGGTAGGCTGGAAATCAATGTTGATCTGAAAAATTCAACAGGCATTGCTTTTAGGCCAGAGCATTGGGTGATCACACTTCTTTGTTCTCCCTCATCGAAGTTCACAAAGAAGGAAATAACTGAAAGTACAGAAGGGATTACTTTCAGAGGACGTTTTGCCAGTTAGCTTACTCAAGTGAGTTTTCCTGTGGCACTGATCTGTGTGTTCTTCTCTCGGATATGTTGCTCCTTAAAGCAGGAAGCTTTTGGTAAAAAAAGGGTGACTTTGAAAGCTCAAGTGATAGAGGCATTGAAAAATTACTTAGACCTTTCTGCTGGTTTTCTGGTCGTCAGTTTTTCATATGCTACAGCCAGCAAAGCCACTGGCTGAACAAGAGGGGGAATGTTCCCACTGATCTCTCTGAAACAATTTCTTCAACAGAGCATTTGTGGGTAGTTGGATGCCTTTCACATTCTGAAGCCTGGCATGGTCAGTAATGGTGTTGTGTGAGAAATATGCTGCTACCTACAGGTAGACTGAAGTTTCTTCTTTTGCTGTGTCCCAGCATTGCTTGCTCTGTGTTCCATCTCACCAAGTCTCGCATCTGGCTGATAGACAAAAGCATTGGTTGTTGCAGAATCAGTAGAACTGCACATGAAGGAGGAGCTCAGTCTTAGGAGCTCTGGTAATATGTGCCTAGTACTTTATCTGTGCTCTAATTGTGTGTGATAGCATTTACTGCTAACAAATCTTTCATGGTACTTGATGAAGACTGGTTTAGAAGTGGAAACAGAACATGTTTTTGTGGTTGTGGAAGGGGTCTGTTGTGATAGGAGCAATTAAAATGCATTTCAGATGAAACTAATGGCTGGATGCTCACAGTGTTTAAGCTGCTTCCCCTCATGAATCTATTTTGGTAGGTTTTCTTATGGTGCTATAGATAAGAATTCATTTGCCATGCATGTGCATCTTATCCCTATTTCCATAAGCATTCCCTTAGTTAATAGATAGTGTAATGCTTATTATTCCTCTCCTTCCTCCCTGCTGTTCTTGAGCTATTTCTAGCTCATGCTTTGTCTCTGTTGCTACTGTTTTACTTAATTTAGCGTAGCACAGAGAACTCTGCAAAGTGGGAAATGATTTCTTCGTTCTTGGGCCTGAATGGTGTTTGATCCTGGATCGTGTTCATAGCTAGAAATGCCGTGATTACATTCTGCTGACAGAAACAAGCTTGCATGTGCTTCAGAAGAGTGGTATATGGGCAGCTATTTAGAAGGTGAATTTTCTTGAGGTCAGAGGTGGAGATACTGTGCAGAGAAAGCTCGTAGTGTACACAGAGTACAGCGTTACATTCTTCTCCTTTATATGTATAAGACTACTATTTCAAACCCAAAATGTACTTGTGAGCCTATATTTATACTGCAGTAAAAGGAATATATGCTGTGGTTGGAGAGGTTTGTCCTGGCTTCTGGATTTAAAAGAAAAATTAACCAGCGCACAAAGTAACAAGTGAAGGTTTCTTTAAGGAATAATCAATTCCAGATATTTGCATTCTGAAGCTTAGAA
Organism: Urocolius indicus; assembly: GCA_013401255.1. Lineage (NCBI taxonomy): Eukaryota > Metazoa > Chordata > Aves > Coliiformes > Coliidae > Urocolius > Urocolius indicus. The sequence goes on from WBNH01000778.1 coordinate 24,054, forward strand.
TTGTTTGGGTGTATTTTGCAGTTACCTCTTCCTTCACACAGTCACCTTTTATGAAAATAGACAACTTCACTTAAACTCATTAGAAGTCAGGGTTTTGTTCTGGAAAGTTGAGGATACACAGTTATTGCAAGGCAAGTTTTTTCTCCTTTCAGTGAGAGAAAGAAGCAGCAAAAGCAGGTCATTTCAGCCTAGAGCGTAACAAGAAAGTGACACCCCACTGTTTGTGTAACACCTGTAATAGTTTGTACACATGGCACAGCAGTGGTTTTTGTGTTAGTGGGGAAGATGCCAATACATTTCCTTTCGAAGCCATGTGTTCTTGGCTTCATTCTATGGCTTCTGAGCTAAGGAGATCATTTTTCTCCTATCTCTATTTCTTCATCTTTTTTTTTTCTCTCTTCTTCTGAGGGTTGCCTCATTTGCTAAATATATTTGGTACCTTACTTGTCTCACAGCACATCTCCAAGTACTTGCATGGCTTCTCCCACCACAGAGCTTTCTGTATAAATCACTGCAGTGTGGTGCACACACAAAATAGATTCTTTTTCACTTGAACCAAAGAAAATTGATGTTTTTGTCTGCCTCAGGAAATGGAATCTTGGTCATACTAAAGCCGGTGGCAAAACCTCAATAGGCTTCCTGAGATCAGGATGACACTTAAGGCCTTGACCACGAGTGCTTTTCTAGGTCAGGACTTTTCTGTTACACCTTTCAGATGTGTAAGTAACATCTTGGAAGAGACTGGTCCTTTGGTTTGAAATCCTGTCAAAGAGAACAGAGAGAATGGAGCTTTACAACATGATGGTGTTTGGGGAAGATATTGCTTAGTTACCACGTTTAACCAAATCAAGATCAAAGCCCCTTATTGATCTCTGTTAATGGGAGTAATGAAGCAGGCATCTGTGACCTGTGGCTTTTGCTGCTTTTAGTTATGCATCTCCTGACAAGGTAAAGGTGTATCTGGCTGTAGTAATGTATGTTCTGCTGCTAATCATAGCTTTAAAAGCTTCTTATTTTTTAATGCAGTGGAAACTGCATCAAAATGCTGTGTTTGAGGGAAGCCTTGATATTAATAAAGCTGCTTTAGTAGTGTGGGTTTGTTTGGCTGCAGGCACAGTTGTCAAACACATCTCATTGTCACCTACTTTGACACATGAAAAACGTCTGTACAAACTAAGAATTCTTTCTCTGCCAGTATGAGTTTTTTAGGCTTTGAGTCTCGATTCCTTCAGGTCTGTGTCTCTTTGTTTTGTTCTTAATCATTGACTTTCATCCGTGCAAAATAACATGTACATCTCGGAGAACAGATTCAAATCATTGCCAACAATAGGGACTGAGAGTATTTTTACAGCACACAATGCCATTGCCTTTCCACTTAGTCTGAGGAAAGCCAGTATGAGGTCATTCCATGTAAAGTAAATCACAAGTGACTTCTGAAAACATACCCAAAACAACCAATCTCTTAGGACTGTAGGGTAATTCAGATTCAGAAGGATGCCAGAGGTCATCTGGGCCAATATTCTGCTAAAGGTTGGAGGAAGAGTCTTTGTCTAGTAGTAAGGAAAGACTGCCTGGAAGTGTAACTTTTCCTTACTTACCATTTTGGGTTTGGTTATTTTGTTCATTTGGGCTTGCAGCCCAATATATTTTAAATCATGTTCAGACCTAGAGATCCATTTCAAAGCCTTAACAAAAGATCATCAGAGAAACAAAGTTGGTCAAGACAGCTTGGTGACTTTCTTACAAAAGCCCAAAACCAGACAGCTCTACTGAAAATGCACCATGCTATCCCCATAAACAGCACAACTATAGGAATGCTGTGAATTGCTGGGGAAGCCTTTTCCAAGCAGAGAGCCTTCAGTGGGTGCACATCTCACCATCTTTGGATCAGCCAGCTGCATCCTGAGGAGATCTGTGTTCACTTCTGCCTCTGATACGAGTTTCCTCTGTGACTTTACCACTTCATTTTATTTATCTTTTGTTTTTTTTTTCCAGCTGGGTCAACATGAGACTGACACTTCTTATGGTCTATATTGCGTGCTTAGATAATGGAATTTTTAGAGCAGGGATTCCTTTCTGAGTCTGCAGTTTGTGGCATGATAAAGGGCTGATGTTGGCAATCGTAGTAACTGTTGCTGTTAATGTGTGAAATGATAAGCCCGTGGATCATAACTGCAACTTCATACATGCCTATGTAGACTGAGGAAAAAGCCCCAAACCCACCAGCCTTTTCATTTTGTTTTGCTCTTTTACACTTCTCATTTTCTTTTCTTCTTGTTTCCTTGGAAACCTCCATTTTGAGAAGATAATGATATGTTTAGTACCGAGGACATTAGACATCTTATCTGTCTCCAGCTCCTCGATGCTCATCCACTTTGCAGTTGGTATGGGAGGTGGTGGGATGTTTCCCTCTTTTGCAAACAGGAACTTGGAGGTGGAAGAAAGTTCTTTTGTGCCCACTGGTTTACAGGAGGCAACACAGGATATAGGATCACTTTGCTTTTATGGGGAAAAAAGCTTTCCATCTATATTGTATGAAACAAAATGATGTAGAGGAGAGTGATACAACATGCTAATAGAATGCAGAATGTTATTTAATAAAATGATAATGCTTCCCCCACTACTGTCATTAGACTTCCTAATAACATCTGCTTGTGACTTCCTTGCCACGAAATTCTCTGTGGGCCACTGATCTCAGCCTCTGAAGTGGGGAGGAAACAGTGTGCTGGTTCTGCCTTCTTCCCTTCGCCCTGGGAAGGAGACCCTGAAGGGAGGAGGGCTGCTGTGTTCACAGTGTCTGTGAGTCTGTCATTTCCCAGAGCTGTAGGAGCTGTAACAAATAATCAGAGTGTGGGAGCAAAAAGCATAGACACAGAGAACAGAAGATCATCTGTTGGTGTTGTGTTCCAATTACTATTCCTATTCACCGTGCCTGCAGGCAGCATATGGGAGGCATAAAGCAGAGTTACTGCAGTACATGAATTACTGTTTCATGCCTGTATGTCTTGGGAGGAAATGAGACAGCAGCTTCCCGAGTTCAGGAGTTTAGCAGGTTGAAAACTGAGTTTAGCAGGTTGAAAACTGAATTTGCCATTTGATTGTTTTAGTTACAATAAAGCAATGGTAATACCAGTAGTAAATAAGATTTACAGGTACACCAAGATAAAAACAAAGTCTGAGATGGCAGTGTGATATCTTTTCTAAGTAGCCATCATAATCAGAACTACTTTTACATTGCTAGATGTTACCTAGAATGCTAGTTGCAGATAGCCTTCCTGCTCAATAAGAGCTTTTCAAGGAGTCTGAGAGGGGAACAGGATTTCTGCAGTCCTAGGGTGATGAGTAGAAGCTGCTCCAGAACTTTCTCGTGCTTCAGCATTTAGTTCTGAATGTTCTCTTGGTAAACACGACCGTAAGCTCTCACGTATCCTGTCCAGCCCTCAGAAATACAGTGATTGATTCTATCTGCTCTGTCAGTGATCTAGAAAAGCTGATTTTAACTTCTGGTGATTTTTCAAGCACAAGGGGAGCAGGAGCAATGTCCTTGCTCCCTTCTGATCTGTGTGCTCATGTCCTAGAAGTGGAAACCCACAGCTTTTGGAGAATGCTTCCCCCCCCCCCCCACCCCCCGCGCCTTAATCATTGCTGTGTCGCTACAGAGCTGAAGCAGCCATGAGTTCATGGCTTAAATGTTTCTTAATAAATACATATCAGACCTCCTAGATAGTATTAGGTAGGTAAATGATTCGTTAAGAGGTCATTTTTTTGGTGTCTGTTATTAATACATCCTTCTCTTATGTCCAGCCATCATCCAGTGCAACCCCCCTGCCAGAGCAGCAGCACCTAGAGTAGGTCACACAGGGACTCATTCAACTGGGTTGGAATGTCTCCAGAGAAGGAGACTGCACAGCCCATCTGGGCAGCCCCTGCCAGGGCTCCCTCACCTCAACAGGGAAGAAATTCTTCCTTGTGTTTCTTTGGAACCTCTTCTGTTCCAGCTTGTACCCACTATCCCAGCCCCTTCCCCAGCTCTGGTGCCCAGCTCTAGACACGCTCACATAGATTAAGAGCTGTTATCAATCTGTTGTACCAACTTGAAAGTGCATCCACAAAAATATTTGTGCTTTATGACATGTGATGCTATTGAACAGAATCTTTTCTCCCATCACCTGAGGAGCTAGTGATCTGCTTTCTGCCAACGTTAGTCCATCTCAAAAGTTTGTTAGCTCCCTTCTCTTTCCTCTTTACACATTCCTCTTTGATGTTTGTGCCTCTACCTCTGATATTTGGAACATTCTGATTTCATATACACTTTTGTGCAATCTAAATAGTATTTACAATGGTGTTACTCTTGAACGACACAGGAGTAACAGATCAAAGCTGCTTTTCTTTTTAATCATCTGTCCCCTATGGCATGGACTGTGTTTTCATCCTTTTTTTGCAAAGCACTGTGTCAAATAGCAAGAATGTTTGGAAGAGATACTGTACCGCTTTCTTTTATGGAAATCTGAAGTTGCAGGCAGCCCAAAAGAATTGTCAGATATGTAAGATAATTCACCTGTGGTGACATTCTGTGGCACGAGGTGAAATTTTCACCCATGGGTTTAAAATATCTTGACAAAATCACCAGCTGTGAAGGAGCTGGAAGTAGTGAGTTGTGTTTGGATTGAGAGTTTTAGCTTCGGTTGGGCTGAGAATTTTGGAGTGGTTTGTTTGAAGATTGCTGTGCAGTGTTATGGAATGCAGCACTGCTGAGGAACCAAGAGGATTGCTGGCCAACATTTACTGTGCTAAGCAAGAAGCTGAGTTAATCTCAGTGAACCAAAACATCTCTGCCTCTTGCTCTGATTAGTGCTGCCCCTTGATTTGTGGCCATGCTCAAGAAGTCTGTAACACTACAAGGCTTTGTGAACACAGGTAAAACACAAGATAATGAACAGGAGTAACCACAAGCCTGCCAAAGGCCAAATTAGGTCAGTCTTCTGATAAAGCTTTTACCCAAAATACATCTTCCTAACATACACCTGGCTCATTATTCAAGTGGAGCAACCGCATAGATACATTTACTTCCATGAGAAGCATGTCAGTAATCAATCCATGTTTGCAGGCAACATCCCAACGTCAACATCTGCTTTTCTTTGCACCTACATGCAGATTTGGTATTGGATGGTCATACCTAGGCAAAAGAAAGATCACCCAGTTACCCATTACAGCAAACCACTCAATGTCCTCTGAGGGTTAGTGGCTTGTATCTCTGTGGTTTCTTCCTCTTGTCAGTGGTTTGGATTGTATCTGGATTCCAGTGGACACACAGCACGCCAGTGAGCAATCCCACTGTTCATAGCATTGCTGTTGTCAAGATTCATTTTTATTCCAAGTCGTGCAACTGTGTGAACTGATGCTCAGAGAAAGAGGTTCAGTTGTGTTTTGAATGTCAGCCTAACGTTGGTAATCCTTTTATTATCTGCCTTTTCATCAGGAATTCCCTGTCTGTCTATATTTTAAGAGGAAAGACACACACACACACAAAAAAAGAGTTTGTGTCGATTCAGTCTATTAAAAGATTCTTTCTGTTTGTCTCCCAAACTTTATAGTCCCTGGTCAGAGTTATGACTGAGGAATGCTAATAGAATAGCTCCTCTTCTTTGTCAACAACTGAAAAAACTGCAAGGCTTTCTTGCTGCCAAAATCTTGAATAAATAAGTTGAGCATAATCAAAATCAGGTTATTCTTAGGGATTTCTCTCAGATTAATTACAGTGCAACACTAACGGCAGGAACATGGACCTTGCTGAATTCCTCTCTCCTGTAATAGGACTGATTATTAACGACATTTCACTGGAGTAGGGTGATGATCATCTTTTTAGTTGATCTTTTATTCCTAATGCCTCTGTATTTCATGAGTAAAAATAGTGGTGTCTTCCAGTTGTCATTTCTCGCGTTCATAAGTCTCCCCACTGTCCTACTTATTCATTTTGAGATGTGCTTTGATTCACAAAATACTTTTGGGTTGTTTTTTTCCCCAGTCAAAATGAATACTCTTCAAATACCAAGCACAGGGCACTAGTTTTGATCTGTTGGGGAAATAAGGGAGAGTAACACTGAGCGTTCAGCTCAGGGCAGCAGCATTTGCAATGCCTCTCAGAGCCTTTGGTCTCCAAATACCGCCTGGACATGCCCTGTGTGACCTGGTCCTGCTGTCCCCTGCGAGTCTGCCTGTCCTTCCAAGGTCAATGAGTAGGCAAGGAGACATAGTAATTACGATCGTCATAACTGTGTGTGGTAAAACCCTCCAGAAAGCAGCCTTCCCTTGCTGTCAGGGCTGCTGGGATCAGGACTATGAGGGACACTGGGCTCCCCAAGCTCCATCCAGCACTGCTGAAGAGTGGTACAGGCCCTGTGGAAGCCCCAGCAGACATCCTCGCATTCTGCAACAGAAAGCAGCCTTCCCTTACTGTCAGAGCTCCTGGGATGAAGACTGTGTGGGACTCTGGGCTCCCTAAGCTCCATCCAGCACTGCTGAAGAGTGGTACAAGCCCTGTGGTTTTCACTTACTTAGCTTTTAGCTTTTTAATTTTTCTGCCTTTTTCTCCATTCTTTCATGGATTGAATTTCCCTCTCTTGTTTGCTCTTTAACTGACTACTTCTTATTACTACATGTGGACTATTAATACATTAATCATTTTATTCAAGCTCTAAAGACTTCTCTTGAGTTGCTGCTTCTGTCTGTTTGCATCACTTCATTTTCTGGCTCTTCAGAAGAAGATGGGCCAGGATTTAAAGGATATTGGGGCAGGGAGGGAGAGAGAGAGCATCAAAGCTTAGCAGGTGGACACAAGGAAATGATGTGGATAGACTGCGTAGCTTAAAAGCTGCTTGGGAAGAGGGTAACAGTGCAGTTCTGGGATGATGGAGAATCCCAGTCACTCTGCGGATGTGGTAGCTGAAAGGCTTCTGGCAGCCAACAAAATGATACTGAAGGGGATCATTGTGGAACTTAATTACTTTGTTCTCAAAGTGGAGTCAGTTTAATTGAAACTAATGTGTTAATATTAGCTAGGCTTGGGAAATAAAGATAAGAGTGCTATGGAAGGGTTCTGGACACCATGGAGGTGGGGATGAATCATAAAAATGTGAAATACCTTAAAAAGTTGAATGGCTTTGTGCAGTTGGGAGACATTGGACAGTACTTCAGAGTTCTAAGTTGAATAAAGTCACATATAGTGTAACTTGCTTGAAATCAGTAGAACAATTAAAGTCAGTTTGCAACACGAGATGTTTTCAGGTTTTGATTCATTTTAATGGGATTTGCTATGTGTAAAAAATTAAGCCTTGGGAAAATACAGAGAAAGCTGTAGGTCAGAAATAAGAATGAAGAAAATGGCTTTGAGTGTCCTGAGCTGTGGGGTGAAAAGAGCTGCTGTCCATTTCATCCAGCAGCATTTTATAGCTGAGGTCTTTACAGTTTCATAGAACACACCACAGGGCTTCTACAGTACACTAAAGCCACGTTTGTTTTGATAAACATAGAATCTCAGATTAACATGCCACTGGCACAAACATGTCCTCATCTGAAGGGGTTTTGAAATTGGACTGTCCCCTTAAACAGTTATGGACTCTTGAGTTCTACTTCGAGATGCAATAATGATAAAATTTCTTCTAGTGCTCTTGGAGGTTCATACTCTTGTCACTCTCTGATGTGGAATTGCCCAAATAAAAGATTTAAAACCAAAGATGGGCCAAGAAGTGGCTTCCTTAGAGCTTCCCAAGGAGATTCAGCCAAGGACAGCTGACCAATTTAAGTATTAACTCTAATTTAAGTGCATGTACCAATTCAGAGTCTGTGACTGAAGAAGGTAAAACGTTGAAGGTTTTTAGTACAATTGGTTTTATGAATTGAAAGCTAACTTGCGAAGGAGACTTGGAAAAAGCTGGAATGCTGAGCTCTTCATCCAGGTCTAACCACTTCAGGTCCTAATGCAAAACTGTAGTGCCTGAACATTACTGCAGGGCTGCTCAGCTATCAAAAGAAATCGAATTGCTAGTCTCAGTCTCCATCCTACTGGGCTGCATCATAGTCATCATCATAGTTGCTGACAGCTTCCACGGCTGCCCTGGTCAAGGCTCCCAGCAGGCCAGCCTGCTGCTCTGCTGCAGCAGCAGCTCACAGGTTCGTGGTTGAGGGAAAAGAAACTAAAGGAAAATATAACAAAGCATTAAATCTGGTTTTAAAAGGTCAACTTCGGGTCAAATTATGCCATGTTTCATGTCGTAAAGATGATCAGTATAAGTTAATAGCTGAGTTACTGTTTTTCAAGATATAAACAACATATTTATCATCTTAATGTTCTTTTCCCCCTCAGTTGTTTTTTATCTAAACGGAGTAGTGAGTTGAACAATGACCTGTTTCTGCAGATAAAGCCCACCTTCTCAGAAGGGAAAAGTGTTTTGACATGCAAATAGATTTGAGTCTGAGCTGTGTTACCTGGGAGGTGGTGAGACTCGTGCTGAGTCAGCACATTTGCAGGGTTGCTACTTGATTTGTGTTTATTTGCATGGTGAACAAAACTGATCAGAATTATGAACCAATTAACAATTGTTATTGGCACTTATTTTTATTAAGGTAATGACCGTGTGAAGTGACTACAGTTACACTCGATGCTCTCCTTTGTGTACAGCATGTTTCTGTCTGTAGCTCATGCTCAGTTGTACCACGTGTTGTGTGAAAATGATGAAGCGCGACCATCCTCATCCTGTGATCACACAGTGTTGCTGCCGCTTGAGAGCATTGTGCTTTTTACACTAAGTAACAAAGTACAGATGTTGTTTATTTGCCAGTGAATTAACTGTCTTTTCATCAACTCTAATGGGAGCTTGATTGGCTTTTAAGGACCAGGGACTACATTTTGCTCGCAGCTTGTTTTTCAAGTTTGGAGATGGCAGTGATTTCATATCGTAATGTCTGTAATTACAGAGATGAGAGGAAACCTGTTATTTTACTTGCTCCCATGTTTGATGGGTTTGAATATATTTCTATAAACAGAAGATAATATTTTTCCAGTCTGGTCAGCACAATATTAAGTGTGTGGTAGTCCAAACTATTCTTATGTACTGGCATTTGAGAAATTGTGTTGTAGTCTTTTATTCCAGTTTATTTTATAGCAGCTTTCTAGTTCTTTTCTCAGTTCTGTGCTGGAGCAGAGCCGCTTTGGCTGCAAAGTGTTTAAGGATCATTTGGTATGGAGAGTTACATCAGGAATGACTATACACGTGACTTGATTCCTCTGTCGTGTCAGCTGCAAATAAGAATTAACATTAGGAAAGTTGCAATGAGTGTTAATGCCAATGCCAAAAGCATTGGTGGGATGCTCTTCATAGGGGCTGATGCAAACGGTGGGTTGCTGCTGAGGTGTGCATTAATGCAGAGCACATCCTCAGGTAATTTATGGGGAAACGACAAGAAAGGAAATCCTAAGTGAAGGAGTGATCAATGAGCAGTGTCATTGCCCCAGATGGGAACATGTTTTCATCAGGGCTTCAGAGAAGAAGCAAGCGTACTGAGCTCGAGAGCTCAGGATGCCCAGGACAGTGCTTAGAGACACATGGGGTATAAAACCACCTGGTGTGACACCTTTCATCTGCAATGGGGCTTTGGGCAATGGTTTTAAAATGCGTTCATAAAGATATCAACTGGGCAACTGAAACGAACTAGAAAAGACATTTAAAGATATTCATGGACTCGTAGAATCACAGAAGGGTTGGAAGAGATCTCTGGAGGTCATCTGGTCCAACCCCCCTGCTCAAGTAAGGCCACCTAGAGCCCTGTGCCTAGGACTGTTTTCAGATGGCCTTTTTGGAAGTCTCCGAGGTGAGAGGCTCACAAACCTCTCTGGGCAGCCTGTGCCAGTGCTCAGTCACCCTCACAGTGAAAAAGCATTTCCTGATGTGCAGAGGGAACCTGCTGTGCTTCAGTGTGCTTCAGGCAAAGAGCCTGGCTCCTTTTTCCTTACACCCTGGTCCCTTCAGGTATTTCCAGATGTTGAAATGTATACCTGAAATGACCAAAGGCATGTTCCATACCATGTGACATCGTGCATAACAACTAGAGGGCAGAGGAAGAAAGACTAGGATTTGACTACTGTGTTAGCAGTTGCTGAGTTCCAGGTTGGCAGTTGCTGGGAGAGTGAGTGTGCATCTGTCTGTGTGTGAGACACCACGAGTGTTTGCATCCTGCTTCTCCTGTTCTCTCACCTGGATCATCAAAGGTGGGCAGTGAGTTTACAGCTGGGTAGGTGCTTAGGGGCTGGGCAGGTCAACTCCCCAGGCTGTGTATCTGAGAGTTTGACATCAATGAGTAGCTCCTGTTAAGAGGTGCAACCTGGTTGCTTGTTTCAGTACTAATAAAGGGCTGAGGTTTCTCAAGTAGCAGTTAATTCAGGAGGGAGGGAGCTGTAGTTTTCACTTTGCCAAGAAGGTGTCCTCTACTATAAGACTGATTTGCCTGATTGTAGCGTTCAGGCAGAGAGCAAAAAAATGTGAGACAGCACTTGGTCAAAACCAGATCCATAGCTGGAGGATATGTGTGGTGCAGCGGCCACAGCTGCAGCTGAGCATTAGTCAGGAAATCATTAGCAATGATTAGTCAACCCTGTAACCCTACAAAACAAATCATATTCTCAATTAATTTTCATATTTAATAAGCTGCTAATGCCAACGTTATGAATTTTGAAAAGCATCTTCTTGGATGAACCATCTACTTTAATTAAACCCGTGCAGTAGCATTTCAGTTCTTCTGCAGCTGTAATTAGAGGCTGCATCTCCCTTTTCCATCTGAGCAACTTGGAAAGAGGAACTGTCTTAAAGCAGCTATAAATTACATTTCCAAAAGTATTTTTGCGTGTTGTGAGAACATAGACCACAGCAAGGCTTTCTGGTTTAGGGTGGGTTTAAAAATGGAATTGGATGGTTATACTATGGACCCATTTTAGCCACCTGTGTTTTTGATATTCTTGTTGTCACTGGTGAGCTCTGGCATCACAAAGACTAAACCAGGAGGAGCAGATAATTCACAGCCCATTGCTGGATTGCAGCGTGTGGCGTTCAGGCCAGTGAGGAGCTGGCTTTGCATGGCAGCAGAGTTTCTGACTGTCTGTTTGGTTGGGAGAGTAGAAAATCAAAGGGACTGGAATTCTGTGGCAATACCTAAATTGCTATTTTTCAGTTACTTTGTTCCTTGCTTTCTTTCAAAAGACTGAAGCTCTCCACATATTGATTGTGAAAAAAGTGTCATTACATCTTTGTGTAATACCTTTAACTGATTTCACTTGCAAGACTAAGTTTACAATGATACAAGATACTAATTTGGAGGTGTGTGAAAACACAAGGTGTCAGAGTTAATCAAAATAGTCATTGTACAAGCAGATGTTCTTAAAACATCATTTCCTAATGTTGCCCTAGAAATGCCTCGCTAAAACTAAGTGTACCAATCTTTTAGTAAGTCAATCAGGAGCTGTTTAATGTTTGAGCTGGGAGTTGTGTGGCTTTTACTTAATTTGGGGGACACTCAAGGATAAACTCAAAAATAAAAAATCCCAAAAACAAAACACCCTTTTTAATTCAAAAAGCAGCAGTACTGGGATTTCGGCTGAAAGGCAAATTGGTCATGGCAGGAAAGTGCATTCTTCAAATGCAACATAAACATACAATCAAATAGTTCCAATTATAGACAGGGAAAATAAAAACCTGGTGATTTTTATCAGTTCTATTCTCAGAGCACAACCTGGCAAGTAAAAAGAGATGTCCCAGCAGTAGAGTCTTTCATTATTGTGTTTTGTTCATATTTAAATGATCCATTCCTACTGGAAAACGATTCTAATTAGTATTGTAATTATATTCTGCCTTGATTTTTCTTGACTTAATGTGTCCTTTTTCTTTCCCTTGCATTTTACACCCCACCAATTAATTTTTCTCATCCCTAAAGTATGAATCCCTTAAATACTCCGTGGTGGTTACACCCTCATAGATTTGTCCTGAGGAAAGGCAAAAAAAAAAAAGGGAGAGCAAGTGCTCCCAGGAGGCTCAGCCTCGGAGAAGGCAGGGCTGTGGATAGAGGCCTCAGGTTTTAGCTGAGGCACACCGAAGCATTGTGCAGATGTTAAAGGAATCAAATGGACGTGTCCCTGTGTGACCTGATCTAGGTGAAGCTGCTTCTGCAGGTGGGTTGGACTAGACGATCTCTAAAGGTCCCTTCCAACCCTACCATTCTTTGATTCTATGAAAGGGTGACTTCTGCAGTGAATGAATACACGGAGCTCCTGGGGAAGAGCCTCTCCAACATGTAACGTGCAGACGTTTTCAGCTCAGCCCATTGAGTTGTAAGAATTGTACATTCTCTGCTGTGTTTTCAGCTCAGGTTAGGCAACACTTGAACGTGTCACATATGAAAACCACCGTTTAGCTTTTATGATTCATAACCCAAGCCTACCTCATCCGTGGTAGTCACAGTAAAAAGAACAACTGAATTAGAATAAGGCAGAAGGAAAACTAGAGGTGACTGATGATGATGATGATGAGTAGCGCGGTCCCTAACCAGGGGATCTGCTACCAACAATCGACTTCAGATTTGCGTGATTCTGTGCAGAGCTGCCTCTGCTGGGTAATATCCATGAGTGATTGCTAATAGGAGACCTTGGTTCAAACACTTGGAGTTTAAACAGTAGCTTTGTGAACATGTGGGAAGGGAAGAAGCTCGTGATTGTTATTTTTTCTTCCTTCCTTATTGCTGCTTGCGTTGCCTGACTTCATCTGATTTGACTGTTGCTGTTGTTCCTGTAATTGCCATTAATCCCTTAATTCTTTTGCTTCTACCACAATTTGCAACATCTGCCATTGCCTCTAATGTCATTACAGAATTTTGCTTCATCTTGCTCTTCCCTGCTTGGAAGTTGTAACAAACAAAACCTGGCAGAGAGCGTTTAAACACGAGCAGATTCAGAACGAAGAAAGGACCTTTCCTACCAAAATCACTGCACTCAGCAAGTTCCTCTTTGCATGTGCATTAGCTTGAGAATGAAATCCTCCATCTAAATGAACCGTGGGTGCTGTAGGAATGCCTCCTCTTTTCCTGGGTTCTCTTTAGCTTTTGGAATTGGCTGTCTCGTGACAATGCTTTCTGTTAATGCCTCTGTGTGCAGGAACAAATGACGTATTGGTGTAGAAGCTTATTTCCCAATTTGTGCCAGACACGCATTTCTAAAATACTGTTTACGGGTTGCACTTGGGAGTTAATGAGTGGGATGCCAACTGCTTTGTCTGGCTGAACAATACACAGTGCTGTTGAGACTTAATTTTTCAGGGCTGATTGAGAGCTGTAGCTCGAGTGCACAAAATGGGCACCTGAAACTACAGATCACTGGAAAATACAGCCTTGACCTTGTAGATCCATCAGTTGCACGTGTAAAAAATGTAGTTATTTATCTGTAAATAGATCAGACAGGAGGTTTTTCATTGGGGATATTCACAGCAAAATGAAAGAATATTAGCAGTGTTATTTTATCTGGGCTCAGCACTCTCAATGAGATGTCAAAGGCGATTTTCTTCATCGGAGCATCCTTTGTTACTCTGGCATTGATGTATGAGTAGCGGCTTGTGATGATGCTACTTTCCTACTCTTCCCTGTGCTTTCTTTACCAGAGGATAAACCGATTCAATAGATGTGCTCCTCATAGAAAGTGCCTCGGAATCACTGATCCCATCTTCATGAGCATTCAGTCCCCATCACTCCACCTTCCTGCTGGCTCATCTTTAAACACAAACACTCTATGAACGATGAAGGGAACAGAGTGGGGGTTGTTTGATAAGCACAGTGTTTTCACGTCAAAACACAAGCGAATTGTCAGGAATGAAGCACATATAATTACAGATTGGATATTTATGAGGCATGTATTTGTACTTTGGCATTTAGTGTGAAAGCCTGCAATAATGAGAGATAACAAAGCAAAGGGTGCTACAACTGAACCTTTCCAGAAACAGGAACACCGCTGCATTCCCTCTTAATTCTTGTAAGGTTTATTTTATGAATTTGAAAGTATGTTTGGAGGCTGTGTGTGGTCAGAAATGCTGTGATTAATGAACTGTCACTTTGCTTTAGGTGTTTTAAAGGCGTTTAGTTGAGCATATTGATTAATCATTAGGACTGTACATCCCCAAGGGGCTGGAAGCGTTATTAAATCCCTGATAAAATTAGGAGCGTATGGCAGCCCTGGGAAGCAATGCAGAGAGCCTGAAAGTGTTCAGGCTCCGAGTGAGCTTTGCAAGGAGCGTTAACTCCTTAAAGGACAGGATCAGCTATTGATGGAAGGTGATGCCTGTGCCTCACGGGTAAGAAGGCTGCAGGCGCTGTGGTGGAGGAGGCGACGGTGGCCATGTTTCCCAAGGAGATGAGCCATAGCCTGTCACCACACACACGTGAGTTCATTCAGCTGAGCCACCCAGACCTTTGAAAGGAAGCCAAAGTAGCGCTCAAGTGTAGCTCAGCTGTTGAGGCAGCAAAGGCAGAGCTTTGTCCGTTTTCATTCCTCTCTCTGCTTCCAAGTGAAGACGTAGAGCTGTGCAGAGGCAGTTCAATGACCTTTAGGAAACTGAAGTGAGTCCCTGGCTGACATAGCCTACTCTTTCCAACATTCATTGACTGAATATTGCTGTTTTCTTCAGAATCCCTTTTTTCCACTTGTATGTACCCAGAAGTACAGACTTCAGCACCTAGAAGTGACTGGCTTTGGTGAAGGGAAAAGCCTCAGCTAAGTAGAACATTTGACTCTGTTGATAACATGCTTAGATATAGTTTGCTGAAGCTGATAATACTAATAAGGAAAGCATTGCTGGTAACTTCTTGATGCAAGACCAATGGCATCCTGGGATGCATCAAGCAGAGTGTGGGCAGCAGGTCAAGGGAGGTTCTGCTCCCCCTCTACTCTGCCCTGCTGAGGCCTCATCTGGAGTCCTGTGTCCAGTTCTGGGCTCCTCAGCTCAAGAGGGACAGAGAACTNCGTTGAGGTAATGGAGCCCTGGCCCA
>WBNH01000799.1:0-12512 GCA_013401255.1 Urocolius indicus
AAATGTGGAGAAGGCTGGAGGAGAGATGGAGGAGAGATGGGGAGAAGGGAAGAGGAGGAGAGATGAGAAAGGATGGGGAGGGGGACAGAGAGTGGAAGGGAGCTCTGCCAAGCCCCTCACCTCTCCCAGGCCTTTTGGGCCCTGCCCAGGTGGCTCCCTCAGCTCCCATTCATGGCTCTGCCTCCTCCCAGGTCAAAGGCAGAGAAGGGTTTTCCCACCAGGCAGAAAGTGTCCTTCAGCCACAGCTAACCCCCACCCAGCTCCTTGCCCCAAACCTCCCTGTAAACATTGAGCAATCCAGGCTGTGCCCTTCCCACTGCACCCACAAGCACCTGACACTCCTCAGAGCTGCCCAGGCACCTGCACCCAGCCCTGGCTTGTAAAGAATCCCAGTAAGAATGAGAGCAGCAGAGGCTTTTCCTCTGGAAACCCCTCCCCTGGCCCCAGGAGCACAGGGCTGCTGCTGTGGGGCTGCAGCCAGCTCTGCTCTGGATGCACCCAGGGGAAACTCAAGGGCAAAACCTGCTCCTCTCCTTGAAGAAAGCCCCCACAAAGCTCCTGCTGTGCCTTGAGACTAAGTAGCTGCAGCAGGAAATCACTCACCAAGCCCCTGAAGGAGTTTCACCATCCCTGTGACAGTGCCCTGGCCCCAGCAAAACCCAGTTCCCACCACAGAGCTTCCCCAGCCCCTCACTCACTTCTCATCACATCCCCTTCCCTCAAACCCAACTGCAGACTCCTGTGAGGGAAGAGATTTCCACTTAGGGGTGAAGGATGGGGAAACACACACCCCAGAGCTAGCACCTTGGGGCTGGGGGGGCAGCAGTCCAGCAGGGGCAACATCAGGGCTGCTGCCAACCACTTCTGCTTGAGCTCAGCACGTGCCAGACCTGTCCCCAAACCCAGCACAGGGCAGGGACCTCATCCCAAGAAGCACAAGCTCCAAAATCATGAGGGCATTCAGTAAAGCAACAAGAAGGTGCAGAGGTCTGGAAAATGCAACCCTCCCGGAACCAGCAACTGAATCAGGGTCTTCAGTGCAGAGAAGATGGGAAGGAGGATGGGGTAAGGCTCAGCCACAGACTGCAGCAGCAGACAGGACAGGAATGGCCAGATCCCACTTCCACTGAGCATGGGACAGAGTTCTGGGTTAACTTGGAGCCAGAGAGACTGGAGCTGGCAACAGGAAGAAACAACCACCCAGATAAGAACACCCAGGAGAGGTTTGGCCCAGGAAGGGTGGTGATGGGAAACCTCTGCCCTTTGAGGTTCAAGAACATTCCACTACTGATCCTCAGGAGAGAGCTGACCCCGGTTTGATGCAAGGGGACAACCTCTCCACTCCCTTCTTTTAATCACAGCCTGCTTGTTCCAGCCCTGTGACTGTCACATCCCAGCACACACACACAGCATCTCAGGGCAAGCAGATGGCAGCTTGGGCTGAGGGAAGGGGCTCAGGCAGGCAGTGAGCTGGCAGAGGGGGCAAGTGCTGGGGTGGGAAATGGGCCCATGGGAAGGGGAAGCCAAGCAGGATGCAAAGTCCCAACGTGCTCACGTGCAGGGGGACACCAACACACCACAAACAGCCCTTTCCCAACACCCTTTTCCTCTGCAGAGGGTGGGAGGGGAGAGAGAGAAAAAGGGCAAGTCTAAGGACTACCAGGAGGCTGCAGACAAAACAAGCTGAGAAATCTCCCTAAAGAAAACCCTCCAGCCCTCCTCCGTGGGAGCTTTCACAGTCCCTCAGGGGGTGAACTCTTGTCCCCAGCATGTCCTGTTGACACAGTGCATCTGGCTACCAGGCTGCTCAGCTTTTGCAGCACAGGGAAACCAGCAAAGAAACGAAAACTCTTTTTATTTGCTTTCTTCACTTCCTTGTGAAGACAGACAAAGCCACCTTTCAGCCCTGCCCTGAGGGATTTCCACCCAAGGGAGACACACACACACTGTGAGCTTTTTTTTTCCTTTCCACATGCCCTTTAGGAACAAGTTCTCTAAGCAAAGGGTGTGGAGGTGAGCAGAAAGTGTCACATTCATGGGGCTGGGAGTTACATTATCCCTAGGAAGAAAAAAAAATGAGACTGAAAGGAAACAAGTGTGCCAAGTTTTTCATATCTCTTGAGCTCTCCTGACTTCCTGGTCCCAGGAATCCATCAGCCAAGCCAAGAACACCAAACACAGCCCAGCAAGAAAGCAAACCCTGCCACACTCCTCCTGTGCTGCTCCCAAGTCTTTGTTCCAAGCTGTTCTCTTTACAGCCCTGCTCTCCTCTTACTTCCTATTCAGCTCAGCAAGTCCTAGATCTTATCTTGGGTTGGTTAAACAGGGCAGCTACAAGCTTGCGTCACTCACACCACCCAAGGTTCTCCCCTGCCAGCTCTGCAAGTGAGGTCCACGTCAGAGGCTGTGGCCTGAGCAGGTCTGTGTGAGAGTTGAGGACCCAGCTCAGAGCAACTCAGCACTAGCAGAGCCCTATGGAAAACAAAAGAGAGCTCAAGCACCTCACAGGGATTTCATTTCAACCCAGAGGAAAGAGATGAAGAGAAGGTGGCCTGTCTGCCACAGCTCTGGGAAGCACAGTGCCTCCCTGCCTCAGGCTCACAGGAAAGCAGTGCTCCTGGAGCTGAAAAGCTCGGTGTTGAAGGCTCTCCTCTACCATTACCAGGCCAAGCAGCACCTTGGGCAACTGCTCAGCTTCCCCCAGTCTCCATTTCACCATCTGCTGGACAGCAACGGCAGCACCAGATTCCTCCAAAGAGATGGAAGGTGAGGCATGCACTGAGGAGGAAGAGGCATTGCAAACACAGCAGCCAAGAGCCAAGCAGCTCAGGGAACTCAGCTCAGATGTCTTCTCCTTTCCCCATGGCTTCTTCCAGGTTTGAAAAACAAGTTCCTCCCAGCTGATAAGCACCAAGCCATTCACTTTGAGCAGGGGCCCTTTCCAGCAGAGGGCAACCCCTCGAAAACAGAGCTGTGAGAAGCTCATCCACTGCTGCCAAGCAAAGCCACTGAACAGGCACACAGGGGTGAGAGCAGAGCCCCCAGCAAAGAGATTCCCACCCAGCCTCACTCCCCTCAAGCCTGGAGCCACAACAGGCCATTCCTGCCCAGCTAAGAAAAACCACCAGCCTGAAAAAGAGAGACGTGGTTCCCACTTTCCTCTGCCACTGCTGCCTGCAGAGCCCGTCCTGCACCTGCTTTCAACCCCTGCTCCAGCTGCCTTCGCTCACCTCTGCTCTCAGAACTTGCCCCTGCCCTTTTCCACATGGATTTTTAACAAAGTGGAAAGAGGGCTCTGTGTTTCAGGTGATGGCTTTGGATGGGCTAAGGAAGGGGACACTTATCACCCTGTCCTGGTTTCAGATGGGATGGAGTTAAATGTCTTCCTAGGAGCTGCTGTGGGGTTATATTTTGGGTTTACACTGAAGTGAACGTTGATAACACAGAGATGGACAAGGTGAGGCTGCGTTTACCCCACATCTTCAACTCTGGCAAAGGACAAACACACCTCAGCTCTGCCAGTGGCAGTCACACAACACCACAAGGGCCTCCAGCTGCTTCCTCCCATCCCAGCGGCAGAGCTGGTGGGGCAGCACTTGCCACCAACCCCCAGGACTCAGTTTAAGCAACCAAACGAGGCGGTTTGAGCTGAGCAAGTCACCAAAGAGGACTCAGAGGGACAATCCCTTCTGCTGCTCGCAGAGAAGCCGCTGTCACAGACACCTGCCTCACCTCCTTGTCCTTCAGCCCCAGCAGCAGCACCTCCTCCATGAGCGTGAGGCGAATGTCTTTGGAGTCATCGGGATCCTCATCGTTCAGCTCTCTGTCCACAGCCCCATCTTCCTCACCATCAGCCTTCTTGTCCGAGCTCCTGCCCGCCTCAGCGCGCCGGCCTCGGTGTGTCAGCGTCGTCATCTCCCCCTGGGGCTGGGGCACAGAGAAAGAGCCACGGTGGAACCAAACAGACAACAGACGCCCCCCTCTCCCTCCCCAAAAACAACCCAGGGGAGGCTTCTACCCGGGCCCCCTGCGCTCAGGACGGTTGGACAAGAGCCAGTGGTGCGGAGCCCTTCGCCCAGGGCAGCTCCAGCACCGAGGCCCTGCCCTGCCCGCCAGCACCTTCCCTGAGCAGCCCCTTCCCACCCGTGACAACCGTCACCCGCCTTCCCCCGACGGGCAACAACCGCAACAACACCCCAAACAACACCCCCAAAAACAAACCCCCCCCCGCAACTTTCCCCCTCCGGCAACCAGCAAGTAGCGGCGCTGCGCAGCCAGGCCCTGCCCCTTCCCCCATATCCCCGCACGGCACGTTGGGGCCTCAGAGCCGTCCCCACGCCGCGAGGCCGCTCTCACCGCGGGCACAGCCCCGGCGGGCGCGGGCACAGCCCCGGGCGCAGCCCCAGCCGCCGAACTCCCGCGCCCGGGACCGAGCGGCCGCGTCCGGAGCCGCCGCGGGAGGGCGGGAACTCCCCCAGCGCCTCTGACCAATAAGAAGAGCGCCCGGCTGCGAGTAGCCAATGAGCGCGCTCCCCAGCGTGTGGGCGGGGCTTGTCCGCCTTCTACCGCGGTCGTGGCCGGAGGATGGCGGCGGCGGCCGCGTCCCGTCCCACGCGTGTTTCCAACCCCCCCCCCTCACCCCCCCCGCGGCAGCTTGTGGCGGCTGGAGAAGCGAATAAACGCGGCCACGGGCAGCTGCTGGTGCTCAGAGCGGGCCCCTATCCCCTGATCCTGATCCACGCGTGTGCAGTGAGCAGCCGCAGCCTTCGCTAAAGGCTGGAGCATCCTTCCCCCCCCTCCATTCCCACGCGTGACCCGCGCGGAAAGGAAACACGGCAGCAGCCAAACGTGAAACCGGGAAAAGCCGCTGTTTTTAATCGAGGAACGATTAAAGGCGTTCGTTAATTTAAAAGCCCAGCAGCGTTCACAGCACCCCACGCAGGGTAGCGGCTCACCCACGGCTTCTCCCACGCATGAACAGCTTCACCCCGGCTCAGGTGAGAAACGAACAGTGTGTGTTGGGCTGGAACCGAAACGGCGCCGCGTCCAACTTGTGCAATTAAATCATTTTAAGTACAGAACAGGTTCTTTCAGCAACCATCCCCCCCCCCTCCCCCCCCCCCCCCCCCCGACCCCACTCCCACGAGGGCCTTTTCTGCCCTTCAAACGCTCCTTTCGGCGACAACCACAACACCAACGGCCCCCAACCAGGGGATCTGAACACCAACGTTTGCACTGAACAACAACAAGAGAGGGCAGGAGCGGGTGGGAAGAATGAAGGGAGGGAGAAAGGGGGTTTAGAACTCTTCCTTGGGTTCGCTGATCTTCCTCCTCTTGGGCAGCACGCCTTGGCTGGAGGAGAGTTCAAACTGATGGACCTGCCGAGGGAACAGGGAGAGGTAAAGCTAATGATAAAGAGCTGCTGGAGCCACGGCTGTCTGAAACGTCTGATGGAGCTCTATAAAGCGTTAACTAAAAACCTTTGGGGTTTAAGGAAGGAAGATGCAGTGTTGTGAACAAACACCTGCCCCGCTCTTCACGTCAGTGAGGAACAGCCAGCACAGCACAGCACAGGACTCGGTACAGCAGGAGCTCTGAGTAAGCAGGTGCTTGAAGGAAATGAGGGAGTTTTAAAGAAGAGAAAGAAGGAGAGAGAGAGAGAGAAAGAAAAGGTACTAACAATGCTGCTTTGAAATATCTTTCCACTTCTTGTCCTGCTCTCCGAGACTTGCAGCTCAGATGTCTTATTTGCCAAGTGATCGACCTAAAAAGAGTCAGAAAACTCATGTCTGGGGGGGTTGTAAAGAGAAACAAGATACCTGTCAGAGGCTACAGAGCTGCAGAGGGCTGTGGCTCCCACCACAGGAGCGTTCCCCCTACACACAGCAGCACAGTTTCCAGCTGAATGTGTCAAAGTGCCCTGACTGACCCCAGCACCACGTAGTTTTGAGCTGTAAGTCAGTGACCTCCAGCTGCTGTGGTGTAAGAAACCCTAAGGACCTGCCACTGAAGTCACCCTCCACATTTCATCCCATCACAGCACGGTGTGGATTGGGAGGGACCTTTAGAGATCATCTAGTCCAACCCCCCCTGCCAAAGCAGGTCCCACCTAGGTCAGGTCACACTCGTGAAATCACTCAGAAGTGAGAAAGAAGCTTCCCAAAAGCTTTAGTGGAGGTTTCAGAGTGTGGTTTTCATACCTGAGGATTTGAAACATAGAGATTCTGGTTCCCTCCAGACTTCATCACTTCATCAATGACATTTGGTTCTATAACAGAGGGGAAAAAAAAAAACAAAGAACCCAAACAGACTTGGGGCTGTTATTTCCACAGAGAATTCTGCTTCCCAAGCCTACCACAATGACCTCAGGAGCACGGCACCTCTGCAAGCTTTATGTGGAAATAACCCCTACCCTGCCATGATCCCGGAGCCCTGCTTCTGCAGCGGGGTTGGGCTGGATGATCTCTAAAGGTCCCTTCCAAGCCCTAACCATTGTGTGATTAAAATGGATTAGGGACAGCAGAACAGCAACAAAACAATCAAACAGAGTTTCCTTCTAACTAGATAAACCCACTGAACGTAGCTGACCTGATGAAACGGAACAGAAGGACACAATTCCACACGAGAGCCGTGGAAACAGAGCATTTGCTAAACCGAGTGCTTCAAAGGATAAAGCCAGGGCAGGAGAGGGAAAACAAACCCCCAAGGCACAGCAATGTATGCGGAGCAAAGAGAATGTAAGTTTGGATACAGTGATCTGGGCAGAAAAGTGAGGGTTTTGTCTCAGTCACATCAAGGGAAGAGCCACAAACCTGAGACTTGGAAATGTTACCTTGGGCTTCTGAAATATTGACATGGTTCCTGCCTTCCACCTTATTACCCAAGACAGGATCTTCCTAGGTTAAGAGAAAAAAGGTCTGTCACTTCCTGCTGACTGATAAAGGAAGAGGGTTTGTACTCAGATGTTTAGGGATAAAGCTTTTTAGATAGATTCTCTGTGGAACAAACTGTCCCTCGGCAGCCTTGCAGAGACACAAGTGCCAGCTGCTGCTGCTGCTGCTGCCACCCTTGTTCATGCAGCATTAAGGACAGATTGCTAACTGGAGCAGCAAAAGTGTACTGAAGACACACTGTCTTGCTTAAAACAAGAGCTGAGGATGCAGGGATTTTTGTTACAGTTCTAGGGAGACGTGCAGCAAAACAATTAGTGGCTCTTTTCCACACTCAAACCTGAGCTACGTGAGACATTCAGGCTCTTACATTCATGTTCTGGTTCTCTTCTTCCTGATCATCTCTGTCCACCTGAAGCACCTGGAGAGGCAGGTTGGTCTCTCCGTGCTTCAGGATGCTCTTATCAACGTTCTCCATGCGTTGTTTTTCGGTTGTCACTTTAACTTTCAGCATGTGGAAAGGTGTTGGTACTTCACCCATGTTCAGATACATAGGCTCCCCCTCAAAGATCATCCCCTCACATTCACCCTCCTTGAAACCAGGGGGTTGGTAGTCAGATGGTGTCACTGCAGGAAAGAGTTGATCAAAGCTGTTAGAACGAAGCAGGTTCTTGCAAAAATCATGTTTAAAAGACTCTTTTTTTTTCCCCTTGAAACACAAAGAGCTACTCCAAATACCCTGTGTGTGGGGAGGGGAATAAGCAACATTCAGCTTGTCATAAATTAAGGGTGTTCCCCCCTCCCCCCCCTTATAAAACAGACAAAAACCAATTAAAGGCTTTTGAAACAGTTTCCAGGTGCAAAGAGGTGAGCTGGAAGCTCTGATTTGTCATTACAAAGCTACAATAGCAGAGCTTAAATAGCCATCCAAACTGATCTGGCAGACATGTTGCATCCTCACACACTCAAGAGAAACTCAGCTTGCTTTTAAACATGCACTGAAATCAGAGACAAGACTCGTGTTCCTGCAGCGAGATCAAATCTGTCTCCCTTGGGTTTTAGACCTCGTGAGGAACGGACACAAGCAGAACAACATCAGTTAATTGTCACTAGGAGGCAGAAAGATTAGGCATTGATCCTTGGAATGGTTTTCCAATGTCTGAAAGAGTTGCTGGAGGAAGTGAATAGGGGAAAGAACTGACCTTCATCATAATAGAACAGCTTCATGGTCAGGCAAACGTCGCTGGGCAGCGGGCTCAGGTTTTGCATCAGGATGAAGATCTTGCGGATGAGGAGGATACTGGCTTTCTTGGTGTCTGCACAGCTGATTGTGGAATCAGTCACTTTATTCTTGCTAAAAGATACACAGAGTATTGAGATTTTGCACATTTGATCCTCCACGCTGAGTATCTTAAAGAACGTGACCAAAGAGTACTGGTGCCTGACACGAAGAATCCTCTCGGGTGGGTATTTAGAAACAGAAGCATTAATTAGAGAATCATTTTTTGTTGTTGGAAAAGACCTTTAAGATCATCAAACCCACCACTCACACACGCCCCTCAGCACCTCATCCCCATGGCTTTTAAATAGCTCCAGGGCTGGGCACTCCCCCAGCTCCCTGAGCAGCCTGGGACAGGAGCTGACAACCCTCTCAGGGGAAAAGTTCTGCCTCAGCTCCAAGCTCAACCTCCCCAACAACAAAATCTGACACGACACAACAATTAAGGTATTTTCAGAGTAAGTCCAAGTATATGTTGATAAAATTAGTCTTAAGATCCAGAATTGAAATGGCAACAAATCAAACAGGTTGAAGTCCAAAGTTTCTGCCTTCAGGTGGAGGCAAACGGCCTCTAAAACCACAGAACAAAGTCACAGTGACCTGACCCATACCTGCTGAAATCCAGGAGTGGCCCATTGTCAGTGTACTTGAACTTGAAGTGGTAACATTCTGTAATTGTCTGCAAACAAATCCAGTCATTATGAAGCTATCAGCTGTCAGGCAAACCACTACTGCAGCTAGGAATCTATTAGCCTTGCATTCGAGAGCCTGGCTCCTGTCTGATCCACTTACATGCCCCGAATACAGCCAACACTGCAACAACAGGCCTCGTGTATTTAATGGTCATCAAATTAAAACGAAGATCCACATTATTTTGTCCAGGAACCACCACGATAAAATATCTTGAAGCATCAGTTTAAGATTTTAGAATGAAATAGTCATGTAAATATTCATGATCAGGAGGAGGCTTCACACACAGACACGAGGACACCCGGCGGTCAGCCAAAACCTGACGTGCTATTGACCCAAGAAGTGCCACCGATTTGTTACACAGAGACACGATGATGCATCCCCATCAGTATTTGACTCTGCAAGGACACTTTGGGCTTCTGGTACTGGCCCGAGAATAACCTGACATCGAGTGTCCACAGGCAATTCAGTCTGTGGCAATTCTGATTAGCTCAGGGGACTCTCACATTGGAGATCTGAATAGTGCTTGTTCTCCCTTTAAACATGCATTCATGTGAATGTTAAGGATTCAGGCTTGTACACACATCTCACTATATGCAGAACATCATTAACTAGCCAGTAAAACATTCGGGCAGACTCACCTGAGGATCCTCTGAGTGAGTGTAGACCTGTTAATTTTAAAGCAGAGAGGAAATAAGAGTAAGAACTGTCCATAGCTCTAAGCATCTACCTTAAAAAAACGTGTACCTGAAAGATACTTACTGCCAGGACAATCATTCTCAGCTGTTGGGAGCGTAATTAGAGAAAGAAAAAGCACATTAAATGTAGTTCATAGCCCATTTCTGCCTACCAAGCTCATTTTGTTTCTCTAGCTCTAGAAACCAATATAGACAACTAAGGCCTGTTGAAGAGAAACCTCTTCATTGTTCTTTGTCTGTTTAAGAAAGGACTTAGATAACTGGCAGAAGAAAACCCTTACATATCCCTCACTTTTAAGTGTTTCTGTTATAAAGGATATTATCCTGAGACACCTGTGTAGCCCACACTGAACCCAGCTGGTTTGACATATTAAATCACAGCTACTCCCTCACCAGAAAGTCCTGGAACTACACTGGCAGCTACTGGACTTCCACAAATGAATGTTTCAGTACATTTAAAATAGCAAAATGACACTGGAAGACTTACATATTTCTTCTGCAGGGCATCATAGCATCCTAACATCCTGCAAAGAGCAAACAAGTATTGTCCATCTACTCACTATTTCCCATTAGCTTTGCTTCTGATCGAGTAAAATAGTCCCAAAAGATGAAGTCCTTGTGCTCAGACTTCTTAATTCTGCACTAGAGCAATAACACTTCAGTTTGCTGTTTCCATGCCATGCAAACCCCAGTCAGAGAGTGAATTAAAACTTACTCTATTATTTTTTTTCCTAGCATTTAGTTTGACTGTGGTCAACAAGCAAAAAAATGGGTTTGGTGTGTACATGGAATCAGGAAAGGCTACTCACCTGTAAGCTCCAAACAGACAGCCAACACCTTTCACACAAAAACCAAGGAGCTTTTTTGCTTGCAGCATCCACAGGCTGCCATGCCACTGCCCCAGCAGTTCAACATGTAAGGTGAAATGCCCCTTCAGCTTCCTCCAACCACAGAAGATCATTCCAGGTCCCAGTAAAAGGAAGCCTTTTCCCCACCATCTCTCTCAGTGACAGCACATAAAGCAGGGGGAATTTCACCCTTTCACATCAGAACTCAGACCTACATCTCTGACCACCTCAACCCCGACAGTGCCTGCAAACTCCCTCTGCTGAATGCAGCAGTTTCTGATGCCTCACCTTGTCCTACAACTGACAAAAAAAGTGCAAAAAGAACAAAGAGAACCTTTATACAGGTAACAAAACCCACCCCAGGAAAGGCCTTATCTACTCATTTCTAATCAGCAAGGAGAGCAGCCACAAACAAACCTCACAGTTACTGTGAACAGAAAGAAAAAAATCAAACTAAGTATCTCTAGTCCTAAGGGACATGTGGATGTACAAGTGGATGGATTATTGTTTGCAGACACAGCTTTGCCTTTAAAAGCCAACAATACCACTTTCTGGGTAAAGTAAAGGCAGATTTCTAGAAAGGCAGTAAAGCCTTTCTAGAAACACCTTCCATTTAAGAACTGAAATGCACTCAAAGCATTGCCTGGGCTCACTCAAAAGCAACTCAGCTTTTTTCCCCCTTCATATCTGCAAACAATCAAGAAGGCATCTTTCGGATCTGACAAGCTATGGAAGCATTGTAACATACCATTTCACCAGCTGAGTAGAGCCAGGACAGTTCTTGTCTTCCCTCAGGATTTTGACACAGAGATCTCAAAGATAATAAGACAAAAATAATATATAAATGCATATTTACTTAATTAAGACAAAATGCAGTTGCTAAGGAAGTTCATTCCTTAAAAGTACCAGTTTTGTTTTATGAGTTAGCACCACTACTGACAAAATTCAATGCAAGTGTCCATGATACTCATTGAAAATGGCTCTCACTTTCCATTCAGACCAAGTGGCTTTAAAAAACACTCAGTGACACCTCAGCAAACCTGTGATTTTTTGTCAAGATTAATGGGAAAAAAAAAAACCCAACAAACACCCTGTTACCATCCATGTATCTTGTTCCATAGGCACTTTCTGGAAAAATTCCTCTCAGATATGTAATACAAGAAACAGCTACTGCCAGGAGCCTCTTCACTAGCATCAGGGATTGCTGTTCAGTAGATATTTTGTTAGGGAACACAACTGCATTCTGAAAGTTGAGAAAGAAAAGGTTTAATCTCTGTCCACCACAACAAACCTGTACAGCCTACAGTCTGGTCCAATGCCTGCTTAACATTTTAACTTAAGAAGTATGACTTTTGTCCTTTAGAAAGTCTGGCATGTTCCTAACACTTGGTGCTGCTATGGTTGTTTTTTTTAGGACATAGTTGATTTCTACCACGTGCATGACCACAAAGTTCAGACTCAAAACTATTCTGCTATGAAAGCTTTTTATTAATAGTTAAAGAGATGGAATTATCCTGTGATTTTACCCCACAGAAACATTTCACAGCACCTGGGTGCACTGGTTCAGCTACAAATCATTGGTTTTTTTTCCAATCCCATTTCAAACAAGAAGATCATACCATGCTATTCCTTTGCTTCTGAGCAGTTGCCATTTTGTAGAGGCTCTTCTATCTGTTAATAAAGCATCTGCATTAACCACATGTATGGCCACCATTCACACACACACACAAACAAGCCCTGACCACAGCTATAAGTCAGTACCTACAAACACTTCCTGCACAACTCATCCCTATCAAAGAGACCCCATAATTTAAGGAAGCAAGTTAGATGATGTCTAAAGGTCCCTTTCAACCTCTACTGTTCTATGATTAGATTCTTTCCATACCAGGACAGGCTCCCTCTGAAGTTGCAATACGTAGTCATTAGAATATTGTGTGCCTATTTACACAAGCCTTTGAAGCCAACACTAACATGCTGCCAGCCAGCCTCAACAGATTTTTAACAGGTGTTTAAGTCACCTCCAGTGAAAAGCTGAGCCATTGCCTTTGGAAAATACCTCCAGATTTGGGTTCATAGAATCATAAAATGGAGGGGGCTGGAAGGGACC
>WBNH01000801.1:0-73848 GCA_013401255.1 Urocolius indicus
CTCTACCATTCTGTGATTTATGAAGCTGAATGAATTCATTCGTGTGCCATGCTCAACCCCTAAAAAACATGGTAGTAATATCCTACAGGGCCCAAGGACTCCAACTACGTAGCAGGTTTCTTGCACATGGACCTGCCCCCTCCAATAACACCCATACTGCCATTTCAAGCTTCTGCAATGGCACATCTGGGGACCTTAAATGAAAGGGTTACCCGGAGTAAATAAACAAGCACTTGCACTTTGGAACTATTGACTGAGCTCCACCATCTGAACAATTTGTTAGCAAGAGGTCTGGGCAGCAGGAAGAAGATGGCAAAGATTCCCCTCATACTCTTCATTTGTCTTCTGGGAGTTTGTCTTGGTGCTGAAAGAACAGGTGAGTTCACTTAAAACCTAGCAAGTCCTCCACTTTGGGTGTGGGGGGTGACTGGTAGGTGAAAGAATAGTTTGTCACCTGTCAGTGGGACAGTTTTCTGCAGTCTCATAAGAGACAAGAGCTCAGAGGGATTGCTGGGTTTCACAGCTCCTCTCTTTAAAGCTAAAGTTCTTTTCTCAAGGATGAAATAATAGTTTTTATGCTGATTTTACACAGAATGTGTCACAGGGATTAATTTCAGGGATAGGATTTTTCTTAAATTTTTGCAGCTTTCAAGCTTTCAGAGCTTGATTCAGCCATTTTAGAATGCATGCACTCACACACAGGAGGGCAAAAACGGGGACAGTGTTGCTGCTGGAGTAAAATCCACACTTCTGCACGTGCCACTGCTTCATTCTGGAGTACAAACAAGTGCTCGCATCCCCAACACAATCATTGCCTTTGCCACTGCAAGAATTGTTTAAAGCCAAACCCAGCATGGAGTTAGTAAAGACTGTAAACTGCAGCCAAAATTGTAGACAAGATAGAGAAGTTGATGGATGTGAGCAATCACACATAGTAATGCAGGCTGTTGCTTGATTTATCTGTGGCAGCAACACTTCCAGCAGAGGCTGGTTGACATCCAGTGTGAGTATTCATTCGGTGCAAGGCTGGACTTTCTTCTTTCATTAACACATTTCAAGTAACAGGTTAGAAATAAAGAAATAAAGCCTCTTTCCAAAATGCTTGCTTAGCAATGGAAAGTGAGCAGAGCCTAAAGCTTATTGGTATGACCCAGGAGTACCTCCTGGAAGATACTACACTCAGATAGCAGGACAAGTCTTCCCCCAGGGTCCCTCACTCCCTCAGGTACTGGTTCACAAGTTGGTAAGTCATGCATGAGTATTTTCTTGGTGTGAGGATGGTTTCCAGCCAAGGTGAGTCACATGCCTGTGACCCCATGAGGCCTAAAGCCACAGATCAAACCAAGTGTTGCTTGTAAAGCAGCATGTGGGATCAGTAAGTAACTGAAAGTCTAGAGAGATCTGAGGAAGGCCAAGTTGCATTGATTAAAATTAGTTCTCTCCTGCAAATGGGTTAATTACAGCAGGTACCTGGCATATCCCACTTGGAGGAGATGAAGGAATGGGTCTACAGCAGCTTCATGCAGGGTGGTGTGTGACTGTGCCAAAGCACATGGAGACCTGAACAGGGTTCCAGAACCAAAAAAGGCTCCATCATCCACATCTGGGCCTTTTCTGCCCAACTTGGGGACAATCTGGAGGCTGCAGCCTATGTCATGGGGAGAATAGGGCAGGTCTCCTCCAGCAACGCTGTGCCCTCTCAGTGCCTCCAAGCTCCCAGGGAGAAGGAGGCTCCTTGGGATGTATGTTGCTGTCCCACAGAGTACCCACAGCCCTGCAGCCAGGAGGGCATCAACCACACCACAGGGGCTGCAGTGTTGGAAATGAGCCTGGTTTCTTCAGTGCCCAGAGCTTTACCCATCAATGTCTACTGCCAAACAGCTAGACTAAGGTCAGGGTTTTAATACACTTAGTTTTTAACAAAATCCACTCTAGCAGTAGAAGACAGAGTTGCAAGCTTGCTACACAACAATTAAAAGATCTGCAAAACAATTAGTTCAGCCTCTTGCAGTGAGTTCATTAGGAAAAAGGGCTGGTTACACTGTCCATAGCAAGAGCAACCCACCTGAGGCTCACGAGAACTCAACAAAACTCATCCTCTGCAGGTTTGGAAAGGTTAAGATCTGCTTGGGATCTGGAGCAGACGTTAGCCATGAGAAAGAAGGAGCAGTTGCTGCTTGCCCCTCACTCTCCTCTTGGCTTGCCTAGCTGAGCTCATGCTTTCCTTGACCCTCAGAGGGACCCACAAGTGCGTGAACCCCCTCCAGCACAGAGCCCCAGACAAGGACAGTGTCCAGGGTGGCCTCTGGCACCTCGAAGAGCTGCTCTACTGTGCCATCTGGTGACAAAAAGGGACACAGCTGTGAGCGGTAAAGGAGGGTACAGAGGGAGGAGAGGCTGGGGAGGCAAAGCTGGAAGTTCCTTTGGATGAAGAATATCTTTTTTAGAGCAGTGGGATGGGGGAAGAGTGAGGCAAGGTGGAGGTCTCCAGGAAACGGAACAGAAGCAAACCCTGTGGGCAGCTGCTACCACTGACCCTGCCATGAGATGCGTGGCCCTGCCAGGAGAGCACTGATGCCAGCACATCCTTGTGCCCTTCGCCAGGCAGCCTCAGTGGATGGTGGCCTCCATGGACATCCTACATGGACTGGGGGTCCCTGCAGGGTCAGCAGCACCCTGATGATTGTTTCTGCCTACGAGCTTGGCCAGCAAGTTGAAAGTGGATGCACACTACTTTGTTGACATGGCCTGGCCCAGGGGATGAGGAGGGCACATGTCATCTACCAGCAGGCAATGGTGGTACCCACACACACAGGCAAGGGTGAGGAGCAAGTGGTCTGTAGCTTCTGCTTGCAGAGGCAAATGGCCTTTCACAGACAAAATAGGCAGAGACAGTTAAAGCAGAACAATTTCTGTGTCCAAACACAACAAGGAGCAGTATGAAAAAGCCTATTGTTTTCCCTTCTCAAATAGCTTATTTTGGTCTGTGCACCTGTGATAGGAGAGAATCACACCATCTGCTTTAGCAGATATTTTAGGCATCAAACTTTAGCACTCCTAATCACCCTCTCGCCATCAGTCAAATCTGTCTGCTGACTAACTTTTGGTCCTCTGGATTGCACTTCAGTTAGGCACCAAAGAAACCTCAAGCAGATGATAACACTCCTAAAACATCCCCAACTGTGGGCCAATGGATGCATGGAAAGGGTTTGTTTTCTGGAGAGCAGAGCCCTGACAGCCCCAGCTGCACCCTCTGATGGTTTCTGCTCCTCTCTAGCCCGTTTCTTTCCAAATTGCAGTCTTCCTTGACAGCAAAGAGGCAAGCTCAGTGCTGCAGAGGCAAAAGCGAGCCAATTCAAACAGACTGGAAGAGGTTATTCCTGGGAACCTCGAGAGAGAATGCATAGAAGAAAAATGCAGCTTTGAAGAAGCTCGAGAAGTGTTTGAAAACACAGAGAGAACAGTGAGTATTGCTGCTGCAAAATGGCAACACCTTTTTCCCCTCAGCCTGTTCCTCTATGAGCCTTTCAGGTGAGGGCGCATACAGGGTAAAGGAGAAAATGGGAAGGGGCGAAGTGGAGCATCCATCGTCTTCTCCTTTGTGAGCCATCAGTTGGGCTGGGGAACTGCTTTAAAGGTTCATTGGTTATCACTGGGATTATGGAGGAGGCTGTTTCCCTGCAAGCCTTTTGCTTTAGCTTTGGAGTCATGCCTTTACTGCTTCAGTCAGGCAGTGCTCAGAAATTAGAAATCAAAGGAAACTTTTTTTTTTTTCCCCTTTTGCAGATGGAGTTTTGGAAAACATACATTGGTAAGAGCTGCTTTCTTCTTGTTCAAATGCATCATGTTCATCTCTCAGTGCATAAGTTATTGAAACAAATGTATTCCAGTATTCAGAAACTGTGCTATGACAGAGCTAGGCAGAGTCCTGCACCCTAAACCCTGCAGCCTCCCAGCCCAGGCCTGTCCTGCTCAGGAACAAACTGCAAGATTAAAAAAAAAAAAAAAAGAAAAAGAAAAAGGAATAATCACTGAACATTTTCTTTGTTCAAGTAGGTTTGTTTGAACAAACTTCAAAAAACCCAGAGAACAAAACCAGTTGACATGGGCCACTGGATCTGTGGAGCTCAGCACACGCGCTGGGCTTTTAGTTTCAGTCATGGTACAGAGTAAAACACAACAGCAATAATTACCTCCTTTCAGCAAACAGCAAATGCTCTGCTCTCAAGCAGAGATCTCCAGATAAGGCACAGCCTCGTGCAAGCACAGCGTGAATCCCGAGAAACACCAGATTAAAGTGGAGCCTCAACATGATCACAGCAGACAGCTGTTTGCAATTCACACCAGTGGTCCCAAACCCTTGCTTCTCCACCATTTTCTTACCACCATCTATTTTTTTACTTTTCCCAGTCCCTTACCAAAAACATTTCAATGCCTACTAGAACATCTGAAACTAATTTTAAGGACATTTCAATAAATGAACTGCTTTGTAGATTGGCAAAGCGCCCAGAACGTCTCACTAAAAAGCCTTAAATGATTCAGATTACTCAGTCCAGACTATAAAATAATAAAAAACCATTTGCATTGTAGGACTGTCCTCTGAAAAAGCAACCAATGAAACTCAACACTGCACTGTAGTAATGCACTGTAACCAATTAGCTCTTCAAAAAATACTACATGCCATCTATTCCTCGATCACCCAAAGCACCTGGCTTGCTGCTCAGTTTACAGGCTGCTATTCCCAACCCATGCAGTCCAGGGGAGCTCACTCCTTGTGCAGCACCCAAGTGGTACCAGGCCCTGATTGCCCTCACCAGGCAGCAACAACAGCCATGATCCACATCCTCTGTGCCAATCCCAACACCCTGCCTCAGACAAGACAAAACCAAGCTGTCCTGGTTTGCAACCTGCCTTTTGCATTCCAGCTTAATCCTGAAAGCAAAATTTACAGCCACACTTTACTGGCAGGACACAAGTGCATCAAGATGCTCCCCTTCCTCCTTCTCCTTGCATTACCATTTCAAAGCATGCTTCTCTGTAGCTTAAGGTCACCAACCTACCCTCCAAAGCATTAGAGCAGTAATTTTGCAATACTGGGTATTTTATTAAAGCCTCAGCTTCTCAGCTGTAGGCAACAGAAAACAAAAGCTCCAACAAGTAAAGAAAAATCTAGACCAACTAATCATAGCACAAAATGTAGAACAAAAGAGCAATGACCTAGGCTTTCTATCCTAACACACAGAGAGGTCTCCAAACCCAAGGCCAGACCTTCAGAGAACAAAAACAGTACTGTTAAAACAACTCAGATTGGGAAATCCTAACTGCTCTCAAGGAAGCAAACTTTCTAACCTTGCCTGCCTAACTTAGACAAAAGGTCCTGTTGAGACGTTGAACGAGGGAGACTGGAGAGGAGTTCTGCTGAAAGGAGCTGAATTAACTCACACAGGACAGGGTACATAGTTAGGAGTCTGGGTAAAGCACTGCTGCTGCTGTTACCTCAGCGCTGACACTGTCTGTTGTGTACCTGGGTGCCAAGAACTGACTGATTTTCCATTACAAAGCAGGGAGCTGTGCAGCCTCTCACTCATCTTTTATTGGAGGCTTGCAGTGCTTGGTCAGCACCAGCCGTGGTAGATGCTCGTGGTTTTAATTCTCCTGTCTTCTCTCCCAGATGGAGATCAGTGTGACCCCAATCCATGCAAAAACGGAGCTATTTGCAAGGACGCAGTAAGTTCCTATGTGTGCTGGTGCCCTGCTGGGTATGAAGGCAAGAACTGTGAGATAGGTATGTACTGGGGGCTCATCCTGGGGTTGTTCCGCTCTACTTGCAATCCCATTGGCTTAATGTGGGTGTATGATTTCATCTAGAGGGCTGTTTCAGACAAGTTTTGCCTTGCTGTAAGGCAAAAGAAGGAATGCACAAATTCAGCCTGTTGGCAGGGGGATGATAGGGGAACATGCTTGGGGATACAGGAGAGGATGTCTCTGTCCTCTCCTGTCCTTGGTGGAGTCCCAGCTCCACCTACACCAAGCACCAAGATGCCTGCTCTCACTCAGGCCCAAGGGCTTTTGTTCAGCACACTGTGGCTGCCAGCGCAAACGTTGACACAGAGACCTTCCTTTATCTCCCCAGCACAAGCCTTTCCAGAGCTGCTCGTCAATCAGGGACGATGTGCTCACCTGCTGAAAGCAACAGCTTTCCATCCACCTTGATGGGAACCCCCACGCTCTCACTCCTCCATTTCTAACACCAGGCTGGGCAGCAGGGGCTGAGCAGGGCAGGATTACTGCCACCTCCTCTCCACAGCACTCTGCTAAATTCATAATTATAATTGTCACCAGCAACCTTGATTCTGAAGGCAAACAAAAGGCAAATATTTTCCTGATGGGCTGGGGAGTTTATGAAAAACCAAACAGCTGATAATCTAAGCAAGAGGGATATTCAGCTCTTATTTTTATAATATAATCAGGGGCTGAGTGACTCGCATAATGTGCTAGACTCACTGCACTAATAAAAGATTCTCTTTCTAGTTGTGCTTCTGCTCTGGCAAGAGAGGAGTGTTCGTTAAAAAGAGCATTTCAAAGCTGCATCAAATTTAAATAGTCTCACTGCAGATTTCTCGTGGAAGTGAGACAGGAACAAAAATAGAACTAGAAGTGAGGCGTGAAAAGGAGCTCTGTAAAAATAGTAAATGATGCATTAAAATGGCTACAGGAAGGGAGGTGTCCTTGACGAAGTAGGAGTGGAGTTAATCTGCTGTGAAGTTATTTGAAAACTCATTGAGAATTAAAAGGATGTCTGCAGAGTCATGGTTTCCCACCTCCAAGAGATTGTGTTCCCAGTGTGAGCTGGGGTGGGAGAAGACACACACAAGGGACAGGAATCTCACCAGGCCTCAGGTTGGGACCTGTTTCATCAAACAACCTACCAAAATGGGTCTTCTGAGTCAGGCTGTGATGGTTTATTGGTATATCCAGAAGAACACAGGACTTCGCTTGAGGTTTAAAATTTAGAGCCTAGGTGATAAACCCAGGACAAAGCCCTTCTTGGGCTCAGGGTTGGCTCCCATTGCCATAAGCACGGGGGGTGGGGAGGAGAGCAGCAGAACAGTGGGGAAATCACGTGGCTTGTAACCAAATATTTGCAGGAGTCCTTTATAGCCAGGCTGCCAAATTTCAGAGAGCACACAGCTGTTGTAGGCAGGAGGCTGTGCCAGGGCTCTATGGGACCTCTCATACGGCTGCTCCTCCACCTGCCTTCTCAATGAGGTGCCCACCACCACTTTGCCATGAGCAGGGACATGATTTGCAAGGAGGACACTCTCATGGCAGACAAGCATCCGTTTTGCATAGTCTGGAACAACCAGAGGGTGTTACAGGCTGAGTCCAAAGACCGAGGTCCCAACAAACCTCCAATCAGTTGTATTTCAATGGAGTTTTCATGGTTTCATTTTCTTTTCTTTCCTTTCAGACTTCACTTGTGCCATTAAAAACGGAGGCTGCAAGCATTTCTGCAGGCATGACCCACCACGGAAAGTTGTGTGTTCCTGTGCCACGGGCTACAGACTTCATGAAGATGGAAAGACCTGTGAACCTACAGGTTAACCTTTAAAGTGTTTTCAAGAGATCTTGGTGAAAGTTTCCAAGGTCTTGTCCTGGACTGAGATACAGGAATCTCATAGAAATGTAATATCCTGTTGGAAACCAGCTTTGTTTTCCCGCTCAGAAAATGTAAAGATCTCGACCCTGCACTTTTCCAATGGCAGATGTGGGGTTAGGCTTGAAGGATGCCATTTCTACCTCCTCTTTTTAGCCTATGTGGATGGAGAAGGAGGGTGGTTGTCTGGGGATGTGTTCACAAAGACAAATGCTCATTTCAGGTGGCTGCTCACACAAATACCTCTCCTGCTCGCAGCCAGGAGCTCATTAGGAGCTCCGGAGTGTGTTGCCCAACATGCTGTATCACTTTCACTGGACCAGAAAGCTTTACTGTTATCAATAAGATCATCTTTCAGGTTGGGTAATTGCCCTTCCTGTAAAAGCTTTGCTTTTGTTGGCTGCAAAAACCTTTATTTCCTTACCTAACCTTACAGGTGGCACTTCCCATCACTCAGCACTTATTTAAGCCCCATTCCTAAAGAGAACTGTTTAAAAAAAAAAGAAGAAACTTTAGTAGGCCACACTTACATCTGATTTTACACTAATGTTTGTTTGCACAGTGCTGTCAAAAGCTTTTCAGATGAAAGACAATGCCTGATGCTATTTAGTGTTTTGACTGCCACTATCAGCAGGAATTCGACACACACTGCGTAAGGAGAGAAATGGGAAGAGCTCATCTGAAATGAGCCTACAGATGAGGTCTTCATTAACAGAGCAAGTCTACAACTCTTGAAATAGTTTATTAATGTTTTCCTCACCTTGGTGCCAAGCAGGATTATCTGTACAATTGGTAGATACTATTTCCTGCCCTCTCCCAGCTGGGCTTTAATTGTGCTGGAGTCATTTGCTGTTGAAATGTCAGCCAAGTGCCCAGCTGCCTCTGCAATAAGCCTCCCAGGTATGCACCTCAGCATCCCCCCAAACAGAGGCACAGCTGCACATCCCATCAGGCACATGCTCTCTCTCACAAGCTTTCTTCTTTTTAAAAGCTGTTTGAATGTTATTCCTAAAGCTCAGGAAAAAAATCATGCTTTTGTTACTCTTACATATTACCTGCACTGCAGCTCAAATGTTTGCATGGAGAAGGCCCAGTTGCCCCACAGTCCTGCATCTCCCACATCAGTCCCAAAACAAGGTGCTAAGATGAAGCAGCATTTGCCTCCTCACCTGTTACTTCCATCGCTGTAACTAAGTGTGATGCACGGCCCATCCTAACCATGACCATTTCCCTCCCAGTGCCATATCCCTGCGGGAGGATCACAGCTCCCGAAGCAAAGACCAAGCTCACCCGAGCTATAAACACCTTTGACCACTGGAATGTCACTAACGATGACCATGACGATGCTGACGAGGAGACACTCGATAACGTCATGGAAACCAGCACCGCTGCTACCACGAAAATCACACCCATAATTAAAATGGACACCCGGATTGTTGGAGGGTCGGACAGCATGAGAGGAGAAGTGCCCTGGCAGGTACTGGCACAGCCTATTCTGTTCATTTTTCTAAGGCAGGATCATCTTATTTATACAAGTTTTGTTGAATGCTAAGAGACACACTTTCACAGAATCACAGAATGAGAGGGGTTGGAAGGGAGCTCCAGACACCAGCCAGCTCAACTCCCTGCTAAAACAGGTTCCCCTCAATCAGGGGACAAGGGAACGTGTCCAGGTGGGTTTGGAAATCTCCAAAGAAGGAGCCTCCACACCCTCCCTGGGCAGCCTGTGCCAGGGCTCCTTCACCCCAGCACCAAAGAAGTTTCTCCTTATGTTTCAGTGGAACTTCTTGTGTTCCAACTTGTGCCTGTTACCCCTTGTCCTGTCACCCACAGAAAAAAGATTGGCCCCATCCTCTCGACACTCACACTTTAGGTACTTATAAGCACGGATAAAGTCTTCCCTCAGCTTTCTCTTCTCCAGGCTGAACAGCGCCAGGTCCCGCAGCCTTTCCTTGTAAGGAAGACGCTTCAGTCCCCTGATCATCTTGGTGGCCCTGTGCCAGGCTCTCTCCAGAAGTTCCCTGTCCTTCTTGAGCTGGGGAGCCCAGAACTGGACACAACACTCCAAATGATGCCTCACCAGGGCAGAGTAGATGGCAAAGAGAACCTCTCACAATCTCCTCACCCCACTCATTGATGAGAGCACATTGCTGGCTCCTGTTTTGTTTGTTATCTATCAGAATTCCCACGTCCCTCTCCACAGAGCTGCTCTCCAGCAGGTCACCCCCAGTCTGTGCTGGTACAAGGTGTTGTAATTAACTGGTTAAGATCTAGTCACCGGCAAAACCCTTTTAGCAGGTACACGTGGAAGTGCTTGTATTTTGGATGCTCCAAGTCCTGTGCTGAGGTTTTATTTGGGGCTGTCTGCCCCCATATCTGGCAGCAAAGTGAGAAGTGCCACAGGGCATTAACATGTGTGTGTGGGGCAGTGCTGGGCAGCCCCAGAGACAGAGCCAGGAATGGAGAGGCAGGGACTCCCGAAGGAGCAACATCTCTGGCAGTTTTGGCTCTGTAGGACCCAAACACAGCCTTCCCTATGGCCACAACTGCCCACAAACTGCCCTGGTTTACACAAACCCATGGATGTGGTTTCCTTCTGCTCCCACAGGTTCACCTGGTAAACAGTCACGGCGTGGGCTTCTGTGGCGCGTCCATCATCAACGAGAGATGGGTTGTGACAGCAGCACACTGCCTGCAGCCAGGAGACAACGTCACTGCTGTGGCAGGTGAGCACCTCAGGGCAGGGGCCAGCATGGGCAAGGGGCCTGGAGCATTCGGCAGCCCAGTCTACCCGTAGCCCCACTGCTGGGGTGAGCAACCAGCAGGGTCTGGCCTTGGTACTAAAGCTACTGAGCTGCTGGGCCACATTGCAAACACAGCTCAACCTGACTGCAGCATCTCACCTAAGCCAGAGAAGACTCCAGGCTGCTCAAAAGCCTGGTGGACTAAAGTGACGATGCTGCTTCATGGGCTGATGTGATGGATTTTTATCCCTCTTGTCCATGTAGGACCTCACTGGGGATTTCTGCTCCTCTGGGGGGGATCACAATAAGTTCTCAACTCTCAGAGAATGGGTTTGTATAGCTGGTGCAAGAAGGGCACCAGTAACCTGAGTAGCTCCTGGCAAAAAGATGACTACTTTTTCTCCTAATTTATTTAAAAGTAAATGGAATCTATGAATTTAAGTAGAGCAACTGGATGTCATGTAGGAAAGCATGCTTTTAGTTTCTGGGGAGTCAGGTAGAGGCAGTGCAGCCAGACTGCACTGCAAATGATAATGCGACTTTACAAAACAAATGTAACTCTGCTTGAAAAATGGTGTTTCCCCTTGACTTTTGTACTCAAGCTGCTCCAGAACACCTGCCAGGCAGCCAGCTGATAACGCAGCACAAGGTGCCATCGCAGCTGTGGCAGAGCCAGCTTCCCCAAATTATTTGTTTCTCCCCATATACATATCTGGTACAGGAAGGGAACACTGATGTGGTTAATAATCACTATGAGCAGCACTGAGAGGAGGCAGGAAAGAATCATGCTTTCTGTTTATCTAATGTATTAATGACCAAA
This sequence comes from Urocolius indicus, assembly GCA_013401255.1. Classification (NCBI taxonomy): domain Eukaryota; kingdom Metazoa; phylum Chordata; class Aves; order Coliiformes; family Coliidae; genus Urocolius; species Urocolius indicus. Next base: position 11,222 of record WBNH01000801.1, read on the forward strand.
ATATCATTCTACCTGAAGCACTGAGTTTAAAGAACCAAGTTCATTGAGAGGGCTCCAGGTGCCTCTTCATCCTCCCTGTTCATGTAACCCATCTCCCAGGTGTGCCTGGCCAGAGCCCAGATTCATGTGCTGTGGAGCTGGGCAGGATGAGGCTCACAGCTTACACACAGCATTTTTGCTGTCTACTTGCAGGCAGTTTTGCTGGAAAGCCCAGCACAAAGGGCAGCCTTTCACCTGCCAACATGAAAAAGTACAAAATGCCCAGTGGAAAAAAAAGAATGCCTGCCCAGAAAAGCATGTTTCTACCTGGGCAGAGGTTCTGTGGCTGCTGCATCTGCATGCAGACTGCCTCTCCTTTCAGGCTCTCTCCTGTATGTCACACCTCCCCTCCATTTCAGACACATTATCAGCCCAGACCCCTCATGCTACCTTCACACCTCTCTGCACCACCACTGGGTTTCCAGGACAGGATTTCGGACAGGCAGCAAGTCGAGAAAGCAAAACATGATTCTACAGGGCTTTAAGGACTATTGAATTTGTGCCTGCACCACGTACACTGCATGGGCAACAGCCAATTCCTTCACGTCCACTCTTGCTAAATGTTCAGCTTTATATACAGCATCCTAGGAGGCCCAAAAATCCATAACAGTGGGTTATGTGTCTCTTTACACCTCCACTTCGACCCCCAAAGCATCTTTTTAGGTCCCCAGCAACAGCAAACATCCGTAGCATAAGAGAAACCTTCAGAAAGTCTCCCTCACGTCTGTCTCACGTTTATACTGTGGCAGCACGGCCAGCGAGGAAGCTGACATTTACACTCTGCTGCTGCTGAAAAAAAAAAATGAATAACCCCCTGCCAGAGCACATCAGCAGCATCAGCCACCAAACCCGCCGGCAGCGCCGGGAGCACGCCAAAGCCGCCTCACCTCTCTCGCCGGGCTCCGCGCCGCTCCTCGCGGGCAGCCGCAGCACGCTCAGGACACTGCCAGCGCCAGGAGCGCTGCGGAGACTGTTCAGAGCAGCTGGTGTGTCCTGGAGGTTCCAGCGAAGCAAGGAGAGCCGCCGCGGCAGGGGTTAAACACACGCTGCGACTCGTGGGCTGCGAGAAAGCAAGCGGGAAAAGTCATCCTGCTCTGGAGCCTTTGGGCACAAGCGGGAGAGGGCTTTCGGCTGCAGACAGACCGAACACGAGCCCACAGAACATTTTTCCCTCCCCTCTACCTGTTACACAAGCCAGGAGGGGAGGTAACAGGCTGCCAGCACCTCAGCCACGGCAGCCTGAAGCTGCCGGCAGTGCCCTGCAATCACAACCAGCTGAGCCTCGTGCAACCCGAGGCACCTGTGAGGCTGGGGGGTAGCATTTTATAGCCCCCTGCACCCCGTTCTGCTGTGAGGTTTTGGAAACAAGAAGATCAGGTTTCTTTTTTTTTTGCATTAAATGATTTATTTTAAGCACAGATTTTTAACTCCAGAGGCTTCCTCTACTTTGATGATAGGGTAACACCTCCCTCACCTGTTTGTGAAGGTGCTCAGTCCCAAGAACAGCCACACTGCTGCTGACCTTGGCCAGAATATTTGGACCTTTGGCATTTGATCAGCTGGTGCGTGTTATGTCTGGGGGTCCAGGTACTGTTGGCTTTGGGGACCAAGGAGGTGCTGATGTGGGGGAATCTCCAGTGCCCTTTGAGAAGGAGCAAACAGCCTTGTCTGAACCAGACTCGGAGGAGACTGAGGCAGCACTCATCCCTTTTGTGACCACCCAGCTGGGGTGGCATTGCACTGGGAGGGCAAGGTCAGGGCATGGCAGCTGCTCCAGCCTAAGCCACACTTGTCTCTGCAGGTGAATACAACACCAATGAGGACGATCACACAGAGCAGCGGCGCAAGGTGGTGAAGATCCTTCCCCACCCCACGTACGATGCCAACATCAACAAGCACCACAACGACATTGCCCTCCTGGAGCTGGACCCGCCGCTCAGCTTCAACAGCTACGTCACCCCCATTTGCCTGGGCAACCGGGAGTTCACCAACACGCTGCTGAAGCACGGCATGGGCACGGTGAGCGGCTGGGGCAGCACCCTCTACCGCGGCCGCCCCGCCACCGTCCTCCAGATCCTCAAGGTGCCCTTCGTGGACCGGCCGACCTGCCTCAAGAGCACCTCCACCACCATCCTGCAGAATATGTTCTGTGCAGGCTTCCAGGATGGGGGCAGTGACACCTGTGGGGGGGACAGTGGAGGCCCCTACACCACTGAGATTGAGGGCACCTGGTTTCTCACGGGGATCACCAGCTGGGGCGAGGAGTGTGCCAAGCCAGGTAAATACGGCATCTACACCAAGGTCTCCAAGTACCTGAAGTGGATAAAGGACGTCACAAGGCTCACCTAAGCCATGGCAGGCTGTGCAGTGCCAGAGGATGGACTGGGGTCGTTGCAGACACACCATAGCAATCTGTTTTTCAGAAATCATTGTGTTTTAATAAACATTTATAAATTAATTAACTAATTAACTAATTTCTGCTCTTGGAAGGCAAAAGTCGAGACAACACAGTGGAAGTGCAGAAATAAGGAAATAAAAAGCCCTTTTAATTACCTGTGACTGCATTCCTGAACACACTGGTGCTGCTGAGAGGGTGTAAGTTCCCAAATCTCAAACGCAGAGGCTGGTGTGGATGAGCTGGGGCTCACAAGTGCCTCAGACCAGTGTTGCACACAACCACCACACAGCACTGTGGCTTAGGGGAGCTCAGCAGGCACTGGGTGCCTCAGGCACTGGCATCCAGCATTGTCCTTGTGGCAGGAGCCCATGAGGGAGATGAACACACAGAGTATTCCACCCGCAGCACTTGTGGCCAGATGTTTTCATGAGCCAGGCTGAGGTGGGCAGCAGGAAATGGTTGCTTTAGGATGGCACAAAGTCAGCTGTATAAATGACCTAGAATGTGTGTAGAAGTCATCTAAAGGCAGTGGCAGGCTTTTTACTAAGAATTTCTGCAAAGCCTTGTTAGGATTATAAAGAGATCTGCTTAGTGCTCATTACCTGTCCTGGTCTGTGTATTAATGGTGTTAAATTAGAGACTGTGGCCATGGGTGCTGCTGGAAGTGATGGAGCATTGACCTCACTAAAAGAGGCTGTGCAATGTCCCCTAACAAGGTGGGACAGCCCAGCATCTAGTCTGAGCTGGTGGGAGAAACCTCACTGGGAGGTTCCATACCCAGTGGCTGGGGTGGGTGCTGGCACCGAGGCTCAGGAAACAGGAGGTGGCACCTCGGGGAAAGGCTGTGCTGGGCAGAGGTCCTGTGCCAAGCTGCCCCATAATCCCAGAGGAAGAGAAGCTTAGCTCTGATCAGTGTTGGTTCATCTCGTCTCCTTCCATAGAGAACCGCAGAGGTGCAGAGGGAAGCAGAGTGGCCTGCAGGCACTGCACAGTGATGGCTTTAGCAAAGCACCTCCCTGCAGGCAGAATCCCACTGATAGAGCTGTCCTCCCTCCCACCTGCTGAGACATGCCCCAGAGGCCACCTTTCCTCTCACCCCACCTGCAAAAGGGCTGCTGATGCCCACTCAGCTCCTGTGCACCCCTCCACCTGTGACCCATGGCCTCAGCCTGGAGGTGGCCTGGTGCTGGATTCAGGGAAGGCTGGGGACAGGGACACCCTGAGCCAGAGCAGAATTTCAGTAGCTGTTGTTTGAGACATCAGTATTTCTCAGTATGTATCAGTACTAAGGTGCCTCTCCCAATTTCATTGCCACTCCATCCAGCAACAAGATAATCGGATCATCTGCCACTGCTTATCTTCAAATCAAAACATATTATACACTCATCCCAAAGAAATTAAATATCCCCAACACTGTGAGAACTACTTTTTCCCTCTAGAATTACAGCAGAGGTGTCTTTGGACAGAATTGCATATTCTCATATGAATTTATTTAACAAGTCTTTAATCTTTAAATATAGATTTAACACATTTTTTGTACAGGTACATATACAATATAGTTCATTTAAACTTGCAGTCAGAGAAAATCCTCTACTGCAATTTATACATGTACATGAAGAGCCTAGTACAACAGCATACTTAAGGTAACATACTATGTCGTGTGCAAAGTTTCAAATGTTAAAAATCTCAGACTGTACATTCGGATTTGCAGAACTTATCAACCTCATAAATTAACAAAAGCTTATATTTAAAACCATGGAAGACAAAAAAGATTAAAACTGTTTAATATGCAATGTGTGCTACGTTTGAGACCAATATTTACAGTTGTACCTCAAAATGTGTACTGTTACCACAAGAACTGTTACCACTATAAACAGCCCGGACAGTAACTTAAGAGACTCCTACTTTTCCACCTAGCAAGGTGACACTGTCACCAGTTTTGATGTAGCTGGAAATCACCTTCGGTGACTTAAAACCTCTCTGCTCTGACTGCCAGTGGCTGAAGAACACTGGGCTCTTTGGGTGCTCAGTTCAGACTCAGGTGGTCACAGTTTTGAGGGTGTGTGGGGGTTACCTGCAGAGCTGCCCACAGCTGCACGGCAGGGACCCCCCCAGGCAACCACAACCTGGTGGTTCAACAATTCTTCCATACAAAAATGGTCACAAAAACCCCCAAACTCAACCCCTAGTATGTTTTAACAGAACAACTTGGTCTAAGAATCCATGGTTCACAACTCCAAGTCAGATCATAAAGGTCCCCCTTTAGCCCACGGTATGAAATATTTCATTTTAACAGGACAGAGCAAATTCAGTACCACATGCACACTATTGACCCTGCTCTCCACACTCAGGTGCTTTTTGCACACGTCTGCTTACAAGTCAAACCACCTGTGCCTATGTTCTACAAAAGCAAAACCAGACAAAGAAACACAAAAGTAAGTGGCAAGTGTTCAGTACTCTTTTTTTCTCTTTCTCAAAAATTCAATAGATACATTATTGTTAAAGATGCTGCAAAGTACAGTCTTATCACAAGAACATCCTTAGTGCAAACATGGACATTTAACTTTGATTTATGGCACGTGATCCAAAAGTACATACATTTAATGTAAACTTCCACACTTGCTTGATACAGGTTTCAGCCTCGGGACGCTTTGGGCCCCTTAAGTGATTGGTGACAACCCTGAGTTGTCAGTCTGACCTGATCCAAACCTCACTGAAATCACTGGGACTGACTGCAATGGGTTGGACCAGACCCTAAGTGCAAAAAGAGGATCTTGAGTGTTATTGCATCTCTGCTTGTGAGTCAGCCAGCTGATGCTCCTACAGAACATTACATTCACATAGCTGAAGTAGATAGTTAAGAAAAAAACCATCCACAAAATCAATTAAGCAGGACATACAGCTTCTTTGTTTGGGTTTTTTTTTTTTTTGGTTTACCAAAACTCAGCTCTTTTATTTGCAACTTCAACAGTTGTCAGCTAATAAGGAGGTAAAGCCTTCAACCTGTAGAGGAAATTTCAAGCATCTAACCAAAGCGTCAGGAAACTGTAGTGTACTTCTCTGATGAAACGGGATGGATGTCATGGAAAAAACAGCAGGTGAAATTAATAAAACCTTGTACTTTCCATAGGAGAACAAAACAAAAAAGAGCGAGCAGAGAATGGCTTCCTTTATGACTATGAGAAGCTGCTTAGGACCCCAGTCCTGTTGAGTGCAGATGAAGCTGTGGAGGTCTGTAAATGTGATTGATGAACAGTGCAGGACAACTCCAACTATTGTGCTATTTCTCTGTAACACTTAGTTGAAAGCTTCCAAAGAGCATCAAAAATAGGATGCTACTAGTTCACCCTTAACTCAAGGGGAACTAAACTTTCTCGTGTTACACAGGGCAGCATCTATAAAGTAATGAAGAATGATGTTAATATTAAAGCATCTTATTCCAAGACAGACATTGTTCCCTGTAATCATGTAACATTTATAGAACATTAAAAAAAAAAATAAGTGCACTCCTGCAGTTCTCCCTAAAAGCTGAACTCCCATCAGCTTCAGTGAGAGCCTTGGCTAAGGCAGGATCACAGAGTTTGACTCATTTCCATCACCCATCACTTCATTATCCCAGCAGCCAGCTGATACCTTCTCCAGACTCCTAATTCTGTCAGGCTCAAAATGGTTTTCTACAGCATTACCAAACAGCTGTTCTGCAAAGCTGGCTGGCACGGGGGGCTGTGCCAGGATACCCTGCTATTCATTTCAAAGGTCAGCGTTACCTCTGATGGACCCTGTACAAGTATAAAAGCTTGTGGCTGCAGTCACTACAAGGCCTGAGGAGCAGTGCAACCAGCTGTGCTGCAGCTGCAAAACTATGAGTGGCATTTTAAACAGAACTCAGACAAAACGTGCGTGTTTCAGCCAACATGCTTGTGCCAGCCTGCAAGAGCTCAAGGGTTCATTCTCTTATCGGGCAGATTCACACCACGTGGCCTAGGGAGCTACAGCAAGGGTTGCCTCAAGCCCACCACAGTGGGGAGGACAATGCCCACTGCCCTGGCCAGCAGGAGCAGAGGACACGAAAACCCAGGCCTTCGGGCACTACTGGGGAGAAAAGCTTTGCTTAGCTTTATTGCACGAAGAGCAGACACAGGGGATCCCCTTAAGGTTTGGAAGAGATGATTTGGCAAGTGGAGTGTTAAACTAGGAGAGGCCCTTGTGTGTAGAACAGAAGCGTGTACCCTCTTTAAGGGTGGTGTGTGGGCCTACCTGCTCTGAACAACTTGAAAGTTGTAGCAATGTTTCTTTCAAATAAATAACAAGCAAAGGTATTTATCACTGCTTCCATTTTCCATTTGAATCCCTTCTTTAATTGAGGCTACTCCATTTCATGCTCTCTCTGAAAGAAATCTGACTCGTGCAACCTGCATGCAGCAAGTGGACATTGGACACTGGCCCTTCTTTCTGCCTAGTCAGGTGAGAAGAGCTGAACACATTTTGGTCCCAATTTGCTCTGATGTAAAAATTCCAGAGCAAACAACATGTTTCCATTTGCTAGCATCTGTTTACTGCTGCTAAGAGAAAAGAAGAGCAGAGGCCGAGCTTAACCTCGATGACAGGAGATGCTGTGGTGCTGCTGGACATGAGCACTGTGGCACTGAAGTGAAAAGGGGTCATGGCATCTACTTTGGGTTCCAGCAAGGACCTCATCTCCATCTGACATAGACACTGCCAGTGCTGTGAATCATCACTTTTGGCACATTAGCAACCAGGGGACTTGCAGAAATGTTTTGTCTCCTGTCCCAGAGTGGAAGAGGAGCTGGGATTGTAATGCTGCAGCCCTCACATTGCTCAGGATGTACATCATGCACAACAGAGAATCTTGCATCTCCTTGTTAACTCATATCAAAGTCAACCCCGTTGACCAGGCAATGCCTGACCACTTTAGCAAAGCAGCTTAAACTAGCAACACACTGGTAAATCTCAGCAGTAGCTATTTCCTTAATATTGCTTTTCCTGAGCAGAGTTCCTTCCTAATCTTTTCCATTTTGAGATCTATGTGTTATCACCTGCAATACAAAACTATTCCTATGGGCCTATGCATAAAAAAATCCACCCTGGATTTGCACAGGAAACAGAATAAGTATGTATGGAAGAAAGCAGCCATGATTCACCTCAGAAATTATAGCTAGAGGCATACCCGAAGGAAAATTGGTTTTCAAAACAACCTCCAAGTCAGCCACTTTCCTCCCAAAAAGCCTTCTGGCTTACACCCTGGCCAAGGCTTACTAAAAGTTTAAGAAGGTGTCCCCCATGCCCATCTTTGCACAAGAAGATTTGGATCGAAATACTTTTACCAACAGTCACGTGGCACTGCCAATAGTAGCCACCCATCTGTAAGGAAAATTACATGCAACCACATGAGGAAAGGAAATAAAATAATCTATGGGTTCGTTGGGATGTTGCAAGCTCAGGTCTCCACATAGGCAGGGTGCAGGAGGAGTGGGGCTGTGACCCAATATATACCTGACAACTTAAAATGGGTTGCAACAAGTACTCTGTACTTCATTATGTTTTGTACTGGCCTTACACTGGTAAAATGATCAGGAAGCAGCAGAACAGCTTGTAAGTGTGCAGCTATCAGCCATCCTGGACTGGGAGCTTTTGGTTAGGGCCACAGTATATATCTAAGAGAATCATTTTATCTATTCAGCTAAAGGCTTTGCACTGAAAACAGTAAACAAATCCCAGATTTGTATGAATTGTGGTTATGAAATTCTGTGATTGGAGATACACTTTTATTTATTGTGGGGACGTGGAGCTAAGTAATATCAGAGGCACTACCTCTGCCTCTCCCCCAGCTCAGAAGCTACTCCAGCATGTTCTAAGCTATTGGGGACCCCATAACATCAACTGTACCCTGCTTACATGCAAAACAGCATTTAAGCACAAGCAGTTCATAATATGTGAGTGTTTCAGTGCTCCCTTCTGCCCTAACTCTGCTCTACAAGCTTGGCTGCCTAATTCTCCCTCTGCTTTATTGAAGCAAGAGCTCCATCTTCTGAAGAAGCAGAAAAAAGAGTCTAATCCAGACTGCAGCCCTGAGCAGTGGGTGGTACAAAGTCACCTACAGTATAAAACAACCAGTCCACAGAGGGAAGTGAATTGCTAAACGTGAAGGTACTGTTTGAAAATCAGTTTTCAGAGTGCAAGTGCATTATGGCTAAGAGGACACGTCACTGAAAAGCTCTAGGAATAGCTCTAGGAAAAGGCAAGGAAATATCCTACATCATCCTACAACATTGCCTGGAGTACATGTAAAATTAGAATTGTGCCTAGAGACTGCATACACAATCAGCAATTGCAAGAGAGAACAGGGTAAATCTTCAGAGGGAAACAGAGCCTCAGTGCTGCGACTAGAATCTGGCAACACGACTCTGAAGTGTCTGGGCACTGGTGTGAGGAGCATTCTGTGGTCTCATCTGGGGAAATTCTCCTTAGTTTGTACTCAGTGGCTTTGCAAACCAGCCTGGGGCTGTAAGTCTCAAGGCTTTGGGGGATATGACCACTGGCAAAGCAAACCAGTGTTCAAGGTTTGCTAACACCCTATTTTCAGGATGCATTTATGGCCGGAGAAACTTCCTGCACAGGCTGTGGTCCAGAGCTCATAAAAAAAACCCAGACTAGCTGAGAAGACAACACATGGTGCTCCAGGGTGATAGCAAGCCAAGAGGAACCTTCTCAGCTGTCCTCCTAGCTCACTATGAGCTGCCCCTCTCTAAAGTCAGAAAACTTCAAACCTGTGAAATCTGACTGCCCTACAGAAAAAGGGGATTAAAAAATACCTTCCTGTATAGTGAAGATTCCACTGAAATATACAGGAAAGCCATCAAGAACTGACTGGAATTTAAAGCCTTTCAGAAGGCTTCCTTCAGTTCATCAAAAGAGTAGATCTTGACAAAAAAAGAAGTATTCAAAAAGAAATCCACTTGCAATGTTTGTTTCATGTGGTCATAACTGGTGTATTCTGGTTTTTTCATTTATTTTAGTGGACTAAATCTAAGGGGTTTCCTGAGTTGCTCCCCTGGCAAACCCTGGTCACCCATTTCCAGTGGACAGCATGGTGATGAGGCAATGCACAGAGTGGTGATGCTGCAGACACGGCAAGGGCAACAGGCTGCTCTTAAGGCATTTTCTTGTGTCATCTCTGATGCTTCCCTAAATATTTCTATGTACATTTACAGCTACAAATTGAGAAATAGTATTTTTGCAACTACAAGCCTTCTGCTTAAACCTGGTAACCTGTTTATAAACTTTTTCTAAGGAGGGATTAACAAGCAGGCAGCAATGAGGGCAAGAGTGAGGCTGCAGAGATGAAGTATTGCCTTGAGAGTGCTGGGGGTCAGGCCACAGCATCTTTGGCAGCAGGAGATTTTGCCTATGTCCCTCCTGCTCCCAGGGGGATTAAACTACAGCAGCAAGGAGGCAAAACAGTCACAGAATCCCCGATCAGACTCCATCTCTTCTCCTTGATCTTCTACCCAGTGCTCTTGCAAAGAAATCTATGTTTTTAAATGCTTGGTTTTAATTTACCAGTGCTTAAAGTCACACAAATATCTTCAGGTGCTAACAAACAAAAGGAAAAAAGCTTAATTTACTACTTTTGCAGGCTTTTTTGAGTAGCTGCTTGCTTTTTCTTTTCCAGCAGAGGCATACACAGCCAGATTTAGTACACTGAGTGTAAAGCAAATGGCTTCAAAGACCTGATTGGGGTTAGCAATGTTTCTGCTAGGCGTGCTATATGATACCTGCAACTTTGGCATTCCGAAATCTGCAGTCACCCACTACTATCTGCAGGCTGTGGACAGGAATCCAGCCTTCTTTTCTTCTGTTTAGGTTTTTCACCAACCTTTAAATGACAAGGGCATTAGTAAGAGCAGTAAAACAACCCAGGAGCAGTTTGATAAGGGCACTCTACACAACCACTGGTGTGACCAACAGTTTGTTCCAACCACGGAAGTATTTTAACAGGAGTTGGGCCTCCATTTAAAGTATTTGTCCCATCTAAATTTAGAAACCTAATTAAAAAGCTTTCATTGGAAGCAGAGCTGCCTTGGGCTCCTCTCTAGTCAGTGGAGAGGAAAAGGACTCTCCAGAGGACAACTTATCCTGCCTGAGACCTCCAGACCTGCCAGTTTCCCTCCATCGACTACCAATGCAGCCAAGGGCAATAACGTTCATCCCTTGTCTGCTATTGACTGGTAGGATGAATTTCATCAGGGTACTGTAAGTAAGTTCAAGCCAAGATTTAGGCAGCTAGAAATACACATGCTCATAAATGACATTCCTCTCACTCATGCAGTGAAATTTGTGAGGAGAAAAAAGTTTGGTGTGAGAAACCTTTGCCTGGTACTGGCCAAAACCATCCTGAGGAGGTGGTGAGCGTTCAGCAAAGCTGAGTTGCTTTGCATCATGCTTTTGCTAACATCAGATGCAATTTTGCAAACTGAAGTTGGATAAGATGACCACTATAGGTCCCTTCCAACTGAAATAGTTCTATTCCATTCCCTTCTGTTGCCCTTCAAGTGCAAGGGTTGTAGCTGTCATCTAGGAATCCTCTGTAGGGCATTTGTGTCTCAACATTTAAGGGCTAGGGCCCAGACAAATCTGACCCAGGTTCCTGCTCTCTCAGCTCTCCCACATCCCAGGCGAGTGCTGTGCTCTCTCCTACTGAGCCTCCAGGCTGGCTTATGAGAGCTACTCAGAAATGGACCTGGAGAGGCTGCCAGATCTCAGCCAAACTGCTGCAAAAATCAGACAAGGGCATGCTACCCTCTGAGCCAAGCAGTAATGGTGCAACAGGCAGGATTGGCTGTGGTGATTTCTCAGGCAATCCCCCAGCCCTAAGGAGATAGACAGCTGTGATGTGTTATCTTGTGAGTCACAGCTTCAAGTACAATAGAAAGATGTTCTGCAACCACTAACAATACTTGTGCAGCTGTTTAATGAGGGAAAATGTCTTGCAACTACTCAATATTGCTATTAATAAGCCCAGATGAATAAAGCCAGCAGCTGAGCTGCAGGGTGGGGGGCAAAGAGCTCTCACTTGAACTTAAAGGGTGGGTGTCTAAAGGATGGGGCCAGTCTTCTTTCTGTGGTTGCCAGTGACAGGACAAAGGGTAACAGGTAAAAGCTGGAACACAAAAAGTTCCACTGAAACATTAGGAGAAACTTCTTTGGTGCTGAGGTGAGGGAGCCCTGGCACAGGCTGCCCAGGGAGGGTGTGGAGTCTCCTTCTCTGGAGGTTTCCAACCCCACCTGGACACATTCCTGTGCCCCCTGATCAAGGAGATCCTGGCCAAGCTGGAGCATATGGCTTCTAGGTAAGGGAATGAATTTTCCAGCTTTCTGGAATGGTTTAAAACTTAATTAGAAGCTGTCATGAGTGTATCATCAGGCAACTGAGGCTGCATGGGACTGCCTGGCAGGCTCTTAGAGATAAGGCATCCTAAAAATACCTACCACTGCCCCTCACCATCTTCATGCAAAAGCTGAATTTCATCCCCGTTTTTCACCAGCAGGTCCTCTGATCCTCTCCTCTTGCAGTCTGCAAGGGCTTTATATTTTCCTGGAGACTGTGGTAGTAAGAAAAAAATCTCATATTTAGCTGCATCTGATACCACACAGCTGTTATTTCTGACTGCCACAGGGAATGTGACACAGCCCATCAGCTATCTTAATTAAAATTATTCCAAGAAACTGTGGCTGAGACATCTCTTCATTCCCCAAATTGCGATATGGAAAATCTCAGAGTCATGGACAAGATCCACCCATTATCCAGTGATGTAAAGCAAAGTGAGATGACCCAAACCAGCAGCACCCCAATCTTTGGGACTACTGCACCTCTGTACTAACCAGCTGGTTCCCCTCCTCCTCTTCGGTGTCTGAGCAGTTGGAGAGGTACTGGTTACCTGACCACTCCTCCAGCCCCTCACAGATTTCCAGGGACTGTGACATTCCTGGCCAGCCTGAAAGAGAGTGTGCAGCTCAGTCAGAGGGTACCCAGCACCCACAGAGCATGCCCTGATAGAAGGAGGAGGGTCCATACTTCTATGGGGCTTGTTCTGGGGGGAAGGGAGCCCACTGTCCAGCATCACAGGGCTGGTGCGCTCAGAGTCGTTCTCTTCTGAGCTTATGGAGGCTCTCTGCTGCTTTCTGAAGGAGAAAAAAAAAAAGGAAAATCAGAACTTGGCACTTCTTCCCAATAACAAGTGATAGGACAAGAGGAAAAAGCCTCAAGTTGCACCAGGGGAGGTTTAGATTAGAGATTAAGAACTTTTTCCCTGTCCCAGGCTGCCCAGGGAGCTGGGGGAGTCCCCATCCCTGGAGATATTGCAAAGCCGTGGAGCTGAGGTGCTGAGGGCCATGGGTTAGTGATGGGCTTGGCAGTGTGAGGGGAGGGGTTGGACTCTGATCTTAAAGGTCTTTCAAAACAGCACAATTCTGTGATCCTTAGTTTAACTTTATGAATGAACATGAACCCCACAAGGTTTTGTAAAACAGAGTCAGAAAATAAACTCAGTATTTCTCAAAGGATGTTTCTATGGAGGTCAAGGACTTCAGTGCCTGGGTTTAATTTTTTGGGAGGGGAAATAAAGTTGCTACAGTTCCTCTTCTCTTGAATTTGAGCACTGTCTTCAAATTTTGTCTCCTTATAGACCTTGTCCCCAGACCACAACCACCAACAGATGAACGGCAGCATATCCCTCCTGCCACACGCCCACAGGCTTCAGACACAAATGGGGTGGGGGAACAGCCCTATCAGGATATGGACAGAAGGCAACGGGTGCCCAGTATTGGGAGGGTACCAAAGAGGCCTTCTGGGACTCACCCATCGCTCAGCTGGGACGAGAGGGGGAGCTGGTCCATGCATGAGCTGGGCTGCTGCTTCTCCACTGCGGGGAGGTCAAACATCAGCTTAAAATCCGTTTTTTCATTAGTAATCATCACACTTGAGCCATTATTTTAAAAGTTAGACCTTTTGTACAACCCTAATGGCTTCTGTTTAAAGAAAAACAGACCTAGTGACTCTTGCAAAGCACAGACTTATGATTAAGATGGCACGTTAGCACAAATTCAATAGTGAGCATGCCACTGAAGGCTACAATATGCTTAAAACTAGGCATCTGCTACATATCTTGTTGAATTAAAGCTATGATAACAAATGTAAAATAATCCCCAAGGTAATAATAGGAAAAAAAGTACTTCTGTAATTCATTTTCACATAAGCACTTGGCCTTTACTGCTCTGAGTAGTTATTTCCCTGTAATGCAAGGCCTCACTCCAACATTTTGCTCGTAAACCTCTGAAAATCAATTCTCTGGTGAGAATTAGTGCATTTGAAGGTTAGTAATGTGAAAATAGAAAAGGTTCTGCTGCAGGGTGAATGCCACAGAGAAATTGGACAAATGTACCTTTTATAAGCTCCTGCTGCTTGAACAAAATTTTCCTTATTTCATTCAACCAAGCCATCTTCAGATCTACTGTTTGGGCCTGCAAGAAGCAAAAGTCATCTGAATGTGGAATTAAGGATCACCCATTATATTTTATTAATAAAATCTGACTTTTCAATGCTGTAATTATCTGAAATCCCCTTTTATCCAAAGCCAGCACTAAATTTTAAAGAGTCTGGATCTTTTAAAATTGATGATCCCCACTACATCCAGGCAAAACAGAGGAAGCTGCGCAGCCACCACCACAATGCAAGGAGTGTAGGCAAAATCACACATGTGCATGTGTCTTATCTCCTTTATAAAACATCTAAAGTGCCAAATCTGCCTTTTGAATGTGTGTGTACTTGGCTACACACATCTGCTTTAGAAATGTAAGTCAGCTACTGTGTTGTAACACAGATGAACAAAGCTGGGAAGAAGGCTAATTAAAAGAAATAAACATGAATCAGTGATATTTTCTCGATGGGTTTTCTGGTGAACACCCCATTAGGCAAACGTTTCACCTGCAGAAAGTTCTGCTCAAAATGCTGCAAAAGGAAAAAGAAAAATCAGTAAGAAATTGATTCAGTCTGGCTCCTATTTTGTACAGTCGCCGAATGACTGGTGGGAACAGCAACCAGGGAGGCTCAGCCTTTGCCCAGGGAGCAGTTCTGACATCTAATTGCAGAGGAGCACACATGTGGCCTGTGTTCATTAAAGTATGAGGCTCATCTCCCAGCTCAATTCACAAAAGCTATTAGGCCCAGTAGTCTATTTGAGATTTCAACTGTAATAAAAGTTCCGCTTCCAAGGAGCAATTTTGTCTCTGCTTTAAGAGTACTTTCACAGTTCTGGACTGGGCACCAAGGACCAGCCATTAAGACTGCTCTGTGAACGCTGACATGGGAGGAAGAAATGCCAGTTAAAGAACTGATGATCCTGTAAAGATCAACAGCAGCCATTTCCTTAGCGTTAGGATGAGGATGTATAAATACCCAGATGTGTGAAGCACAAACCTGCACGACATAGACCTCTTCTCGCCCACTGTACCAGATTTCAAATTTCCGATGATCTCCTTTCACATTCTCAGTTATTCCAACTGCATTCATCTGCAGAAGAACCAAAAAGTTAAACATGCTGCACATCTTTCCCTCTTCCCTACGAACTCAGACATTTCGCAGCACGTTAAACAAACCTGTTTTCACCCAATTTAATACGTGTCATCGACTTTCATTTCAGTAGCAACGGAAAGTCATCTGACTTATCCCCTGACTTTCTGCCAGCTTGCTGTATTTGTAAAGGCTTTCTGAAACCAATCGATGGACCTGAAGGGACTTCTCATACAGGAGTCACTGGAACTAACTGAAAAGTCATCTCATACCTCTTCCAGTATGAAATTGCTCAGATGAAGCTTATGATGCTTTATAAATGCACGGTACATTGCTACATTGTTCTTTATTTAGCCACTGTCTTTAAAACCCATTCATGAAGGCCTTAGCCCCTTCAGGAATTTAAGTTCAACATCTTTTGGTCCCTGACCATCCCTGTAGTCAAGACATCCCAAGGTTTCCAAAAGAAAAGTTACTTTTGGGATATACAGCCTGAGCTGCCATAAACCTGGCTTTCAGGAGACACGCAGACTTCAAGCTAGAGGTGCTACTGTACCTAGGCACCCATTACCACATTGGTAAGTTACCACATTACGTTTTGGTAAGCTGAATGAAGTGTCAAAGGCCCAAATAAATCAGCATCTGCAGAACACAACCCAACTGAACCAGTAGCTCAAACTACAATTAGAGACCAAGAAACTCCTCAGCAACAGGAGATCTCTGACTCACCTGCTGAACGTGCCATAAAGCTGAAAAATGCTTTAAACATCTGATACTGGATAAATCATCTTCTCACTTAAGGCAGTTTGCTAGCAATTGATTGCTGATTACAGTTATTAACTTCATGGCTAAAGTATCTCGCTTAGAGGTTTTGAAAGAGAGCTAATAACAATGGCATAATCTGTTATAAATTATAGACACAAACTGCAGTAGATAAATCAGTATAAAAACAAATAAGGCCTTCAAAAGAACATCTGCTTAACAGTGCTGCTCTTGTCTATATGTGCATCCTCAGAGCTTTTGGTCTGAAAGACTATGAGGACTTATAGATTAGGTTACCTGGGCAAACTTTCTGTTCCTAGGTCCTTTTGCAGACATTAGCAGCCATTTTCAATGACTGCCAACAGCCTCTGGAAACAGGAAGCAAGCTGGTAATTAGCTTTCTTCATTTCTCCACTGGTACCCACAGCTGAGCTCTTACGAACTTCTGAGGCAGCATTTGCCTCTAGATACAGAAAGGCCCAACACTGAACAGCAGTTGGTATTTCCTAGTTTTGTTTTATTTTAAAATCCTTTGAAAATGATTTTATCCTGTGCAGTACAGCACCCTAAACCCTTAGAAAAGCAGATTGGGCTCCATTCTGATTTTCATGAAAACTTAAAGAGCTTAAAACTTTAAAGAAATGCTATGAAAGATGTTGAAAGGGCAGCTTAGAGAGCACTGCAATTTCCAGTTCTGTGCATCTTCTGTAGCGTGGCAATTTATACAGAAGCTCCTACAAAGCTTCCCAGGCATCACAGTATTAGACATTTTAGATGATCTACCGTGAGGATGCGAAGGAAAAGTGCCAGGAACAGACATATTTAAGGCCTCTTCATTCACATTAGTGGATTTTGAAATTCTGTGTCCTCCCCCTGGCCAGGATTTACTGTCCCTCAGCTGTTAGCTCACTGCAATGCAGACTGAGGTGGGTTAGTGTAAAGCTCTGAGAGGCTGTTCATCTGCATCGCCTTCCACAGCAGTCCAGGGCAGACTGATCACTTGGCACTGCAGTGAGTTATGAACCTGCATCCTCTACGTTACTGAATCTCAGCTGAAGAGGCGTTTACCATTGGATATTTTATATAGCATGTAAAATATTATCCTGAAGGGTTCTTTAGCTTGTTTTAAAGACTTCCACTTACATAGCTTCTACCCAACAGTTTGCTTTAATTCTGAAGCCCCAGAAATTGGGAAAAAAAAAAAATCCTCCTGATATCATCATAAATCAAACAAATGTCAAGCTCCAGAAACATGATTTCACCCTCAGGACAGCAATTCTGAGAATGGAGGTGTGCAGATGTAATCCTGCAGCATCCACGAATTCTCTAATCCCAATACCTCAGTTTGGCAATGCAAACAATTGGAAAATGTGCCCTCTCAAGGCAAAGAAACACCCTGACCTCATTGCCTGGACCCTCCAGTGTAGGATCTTCCCCTCCAAGAAGGCTTTCCCCATGCCACCTCTTGAGTTCTTTCAAAAGCATGTATGGTAAAACAAGTACCACAGGGAAAACAAGCTCTCCAGAAAGAAAATTATGCTATTTGGGAAAAACACTTCAGTACCTAAGCATATGGCCTGGGATTTGCTTTTAATACACACTTTGTAGCATGCACTGGAGCTGAACGCTTACCTACTGTTACATGGTGTTCTGATTCATGGCATCTCCCTCTGCAGCCCTCACTGAAATCAGGCATTTGCAGCATCTGGGCCTCAAGGCTCTGCCTCCAAGTGCCCATTTTTTTCCTCATTCTAAGAAATACCCATATTGGGTTTTATTTATCAAGAAAAACAAGGCAGAGTACCGAGACAGAGTGCCAGTGTTAGTAGTGTTCATCACACCAGTATACCAGAAGGTCTCTTTTAGAGGAGCAGTTTGGGATTTTTATTGCTAATTGTTGGCATTTATAGGCTTGGGACAGTTGTTTATGTCTCTCATATTTTGCCATAGGAAACTCTTTTTATCTGGTCATTGTACTTTCAGCTGCACTTAGAGCCTGCCAAAGGAGAAAGGCAATGAGAGAAGAGTTATCCCTGCATTCTCCTGGCTGGGAAACAGGGCTCAGGAGCAGCCAGGCAGACCTCAGCCCACGAGGCCTCTCTGGGGACCAGGGACCTGAGGAACTCCCTTGCTCTCACAGGTGGGCTGGGGAAGATGCAAAGGGCCTCCTCAGTGTCATGCCCTTGTCCTCCACTCCTAGGAAGCAGACTAAGGGAGAGTGGAAGCTATGTTCTCATCCCTGAGACTCATCTGCAGCTCTATTTCCCTGGCAGATGCCATCATATTTGAGACTGAGTCCATGGGCTCTCCCAGCTGCTGCTCCAGCTGTGGGGGTCCTCACAGCTCATGACAACCTACAGCTTTTCATGAGGATGGCACTTCCATTGAGGCCCTACAGCCCTTAACAGCAGAAAACAAGGTGCTGTGAGAAAGGAGAAATACTTTCCGGGTGTGCAGAGTTACTGTTTACAATATACATGGCAATGGCCCCAACTAAAAAGTCCTTACTTTCAAAAAATGCTTGAAACTGTACGATGAGGTTTTGTCATATCCATCTCCATGCTCCTCTCGCTTCTTGCAGAAGACCAGGGCTTTCTCATACAGGAACAGATGCCTCTGCATTGGCTTAAACCTGGCAAGATCCTTCATTTTTGTTGGACCTTTTCGGTGCCCTGTCCAAACACTGAAAGATCCTTGCATCAATACTTTCCCCAGTTCGCTCAGGTCACCCTGGTGAGAGCATGACAAATAAACCAAAACAGAGAGAAAAAGACATCAATGAAATGGAAGAAGACTGTTCAAACAATGACAGGGGCCAGTTCCGCTCCAAGGCACAGCACTTGATGAAAAGGTCTTCCTGGTAGAATGATCCAATCTTTTGGGAGCGATGGCATGGTGCCAGGAGGGAAGCAGAGGTCTTAGACAGGGCTGCAGCTGGGCTATGTGAAGGGACATAAGGCAGTAACTAGATGAAATGGGCAAGACAGGAAAACACTCCATCTCCTAAGAAAGCCCAGATCAAGGGCTCTGGCTACTTCAGTGGGAGAAGGCAGAAGAGATTTGAGCCTGAACTGAGGTCTCGGAGGATGGACTTCTCAAGGAGGCTTGAACTGGAATCAGCAGTTTAGAATGCCATCCCTTTATCCTTCCCCGAAGCCCCAGGAATGCCCTGCATTGCCCTAGAGCAATCCAACAGGCAAAAAGCAAAATAAGCATCAAAGAGTATTTAGTTAAATAACGAATGAGAAATACCATGCAGACACTGCAGAGGAATTATAAGGTGAGCAAAGAGAGAAGGTGCATGCTGGAAAAACTACTCCCAAGAACCACAAGGTGGCAAGTGTGGTCACTGTAGGATTTTGGATGTGCCTCTGGATGAGAGCATTTTCCCAAATCCTGGAATCATGGAATCGTTTCAGCTGGAAGAGACCTTTAAGATCATCGAGTCCAGCCCTGTAGCTGTTGTAGTACAGTTTTTAGCTCATACATTCTGGGACACTGTCCATCCCCAGTGCACTGTTCGGCCTTGTGCAAGGTCTCTCGTTACCCAAACCTACTCACATCATATCCTGTTATTGAAATCTGATGCATAGAGTCATTGACCGACTTTAGCAAATCCAACATTGCAACCAGAGCTTCTTGAAGTTCCTGAACTCCATCACAGCTCGTGCTGTACTTCAGCAGCTCCTGAAAATAGAAATGGAAGAGCATGTGTTTGCACTTGAACAAGTCAGACTTTTCCATCTCACACAAAGTTTCCAATGCCCAAGAGCAACCTACACGGCACACGAGTTTCTTTTTTCATATGTCATTGGAAAAAAGACTCGCTCTAAACCACAGTCAGTATGAGGTATGGAACAGATCATGTTCCATGGCCCACTTCTTCTGAATGTCCTTAATGGTGTCAGGTTCTGGAGTAGCATCACACTCATCTTTGTGTTCTGTTTTCCTACTCAGGTTTTCCATTAACTGCCAATATGTCATTTATGCCTTGAAAAGAGGCTGTGGCAGATGATTCTCTTCAGACTGGCAAACACGAGGAATAGAATTTCTAAAATCCAGAGCCTTCAAATCAGTAAATGGAAGACAGACGTCACTTTACATTATGGAAATAACAGCACTGGTCTATCACAGATGGGAGACACAAGCATATATGCGTTAAGGATTACAGGCACTATCATACAACCTGAGGAGAAGAGATGCATCAATACAATATATTTCATTCATCATACTCTTAAGATCATCTCCAGTGCAGTTTTCTTAGATGTGCTTCTGCCATTTTGCATCCCTAAGCAGATTCAGATAGTCTTTCTCCCCTTAAAAAATGGTTTGTTAAAAGCACATCTTCCATTTTCAGGTATGCAAATTTTCATCTCCACTGGAAGTCACCACGGAGGGCCAAGATAAGCTACGTGTAATACACAGTTTGGTGCTCATTTACAGGTAGTATTTATTTAAAAAATAAAACAAACTGGAAAACAAATCTATCTCCTCATGTCTTTCCAAAGTACCATAAGAAATACCTTCAGAAGTAACTGGTATTTTGTCAGGCGCTGCACTGGTTTGAGCAAATAGGAATCCAGCCCAAGTTTGTGCTCTAATTTTCTTTGACATTCCTGGAACAAGAAACCATCAGATTAAGTAAATTTTGCAGCAATCGTAAGTAGTTATTCCAAGAGCATGACTAGTGTGGTTTGATGGCTTTGAAGACTTCATGTAAAAATGTCATATGATGCTATAACTAAAGAATTTTTTTAAAAACACAGAAAATAACAGAATGAATGAAGTCATCTGGAAGTCCTTGGGTACAAGAAACTCCCAACTGCTAGTTTTGTGAGGTTTCCATGATACAGTCAAGAGAATATGCTACAAAATTGTAGGGTGCTGAGGAGAGTGTTTAGGATGAGTGTCCCAGGATGATGCCTGCTTTGGTAGGATCAAGCAGCTCACCTGGAAGAAGGTGCTTTCAGAGCACTGCCTCCACAGGGACTCTGACCGGGGCTTGTTCTGGCAGTATTTCTCATACATCTGGAAATCCTCTCGCTGCAAGGAAAGCCAAAAGGCAAGTCACACACGTGCAAACAAACCTGGGCAGCCAACAAGGTGATCATGGAAACACTATTTCTGCCTTTATCTCTGCTGCCAACTGTAAAAGTCACTGAGTTTGGGTTAAAAAAAAAACAAAAGACACTCCACTGCTGGGAATCACAGCAAACCACGGTGCAGTCACGACTGCTGCTCTCCCCCATCTGCTGCTGGTCACACACCTACTCTCCCTGCCTTGCTGCTGGCTTTGCCTATCACAAGCATCTTACTCCACTGACATAACTGAGATGTTGCAGAGTGTAACAAACCAGGAGAAACATTGGCCTCCAGCAAGTCTGCTTTATATGGCAAAATGAGTCACCCACCCTGTCTAGGAAACAAAATCCCACTCTCTCGGGTGCTCCCAGGCAGCTTTCCAAACTGTGCAGGAAAATTCTGCAAGAGACAGAAAAAGAGACAAAATACAGCATTGAGCAAGGTGTGGTTTGGGTATTTTATTGCTGCAGGAAATTAGTCTGATAAAAAAGAGAAGAGAGGCAGCATCATACTTGTTGTGGAAGTCATATATCTCAGGCATGTTTCCGAAGAGGACGTCCTTCCTGTTCCTCAGCACAGGAGGCATGAGGATGAGCATGGCAGGGTTATCCATCTCAGCTCTGTAGCCCTGTGGGGTGCAAAAAGGGCTCATCACTCAGTTATATGGCCTTGGCTTGGCACCTCCTCGAAAGCAGATCAAAATGGGTCGTGAACAGACTTCCAATACAACGTGCTTTGCTTCAAAGTGCAACATCCCTTTTATTTCCTTAATTTTGTCCCTAAACACCAGTCCCTGGGCATGAGGGGTTGTGGTCCCACAGAGGAGTGTTTGGGAAGGCTCCTGTGGGGCTGGCTAGCACTGCAGAGATGCCCTCTGGTCACTAAGGGCAAATCAAAGCCACTTTCTCCTCGCTCTGGCCTGACTGCAGGAGAGGTCCCAGAGGAATACTTGTCCAGGTTGAACACATCTGCTGCTACAACCAAGGGACAGGAGTGACGTGTTTGCAGGGGGTATGCAATTACGCACAACCTCATGAGAGCTGCTGCATGAGTTGCAAAGCAGAGGTGGCTTGAGCTCAAACACCAAAATCATCTTGCTCTTGTACAAGACTCACTGAGCACCAGGGTCTCACTTCCCTCAACACCTCAGGATTTCTATCCTTTGTGACTCCAAATGCCTCATGAAATCACAGAACCCCAAGCAGGAAAGAGCTGGAAAAGATATCACTGCATTGCAAATTGTTGGGTGGAACTAGGGAAAGTCATATCACTGCACCAACTCACAATATATTCACCAGATATGGTAAATATCCTAGCTGTAGGGCAGTGAGTAGGCATGGCCAGAGCTCAGAACCATTGCTGCCAAGACGACATCAACAAGGCTATAAGCCACATCTCAGGCTGGCCCTGGTAGTCACCAAGGGTTGCACAGATCTGAGGCCCTTGTAACACCAGCAGGAAAATGTTTGTAAAAATGTATTCAGCATGTACAGCATATCTCCTTGGCTTTCTGTTAATCTCTTGCACTCCCTATGGTTGGAATCAGTATTTCTTGTAAGAAGCAGGCATTTTGTAAGTGATTAAGAATGCAGTAGAGATAAGTATCTGGAAAATTAGTCATTTACACTTCAGCATTGCAAGCAGGTTTCCCTATTTAAAGGAAATACTATTTTCAGAAAACTTGAGTCTATCTGTCCACTTTTCTCTATCTAGACTTGATATTCACAATAATAAATCTGCATACTTGCCAACTACTTGATCATATAGAACATGGTTTAACAACAACAACAAAAAGCCAATCAGTGCAGGACAATTGCACGTAACCACCTGTAGCCTAACAAATTTATATCCTGCTTGTTCCTGGGTGGGAGAAAGGTAAGGAGGAAGAGGTATTTAACAGCCAACTTGTTTTGGCCATTAGCAAGAGTTACTTTGGAATAAAGGAGAAGTGTCTAAAATACATTCACAAACTTCACAATATTGTGACAGAAACCATTCAAGGATATAACAGAAGCTCCTTTCTTTTGTCTTCACAAGGTAAAAGAAATTAGGGAACCAGTTATAAATATAAAAATATACATTTTTTCTAGACACTGATAAAACTAACTACCAGTGGTTTTGTGTACAAACAGAAGGCTTCTCCCTGCTTCTAGATGAAAAGCTCATCCTGACACCAACTGTTCGTGCAAATGCCTCTGACAAAGAAAAGCTAGGGAGAAAACTTGAAAATTAATGACTACCTTGGAATCTGACAGGTTGGTACAAACCTCCCTCATCACATTTTTGCTTAGTTTGACAGAGTGGCCTTTTGTCCAAGTCACCAGAGAATAACAATGAGCCATGTGAAGAAGTCACTCACCGTCAGAACAGTGAAGAGCTCCTCTACGTACACTCTCTCAGTTTCTATAAGCTCATTTATGACATGGCTAAAATAAAGAAAGAAAAACAAAGTATATTCCTTTTATGTTTGTAAAAACCTCAGAAGATAATCAATGTGGTCCAACTAGCCCAAAACACAGCGTCATCTCATGAACATCCAACACAGAGATGATAAAACAGGCAAAGCACAAGAGCTGACACCTAGGTCAGGTTGGAGGAATATACACATGGAGCTGGGAGTGGGCAAAAATAAACATGAGTGATGTAAGCAAGGTGAAAGCTTACCCTTTCAGGATATCTAAGTTGTCATCGCTGTCTGAAATGAAATACTGCAAGGAATTCCGTTTCTCCTGGTAGTCATGCATTACTTCAATCTGGAAGAGAAACGGGGTGCACTGGGAAGAGCTGCAGGGAGGTCACTGCAGAGGCAGGATGAGCCCAGCCCAGGCTGTTAGCACGACAGCTCCTTGGGGAAGGATGAAATAAGCTTCCTTTCAAGAAATCCTTTATGACACCAAACTTACAGAGCAGAATGTATAATGGGGAACCAAATGTTCCCAGAAATTACTGTTCTATAAAATCTGAAAATACTGGTAATTCATTAGTGCAGAGACCAGACAACAGCTTTCACGGGGCATTTTCCTAACAGACATCCCTGTTATGTAGAGAACAAGTTCAGGGTATAACACACAGGAAATCAATACCTGTGACTTGCAAACACAATCCAAGATAGATCTCAGGTGCTGAACTAATCAAACTAAACCACATAGATAGAAAAGAATTGCTTGCTTGGGTTTTGTAAAAGAAAAATAACAAAAGAAAACCTCAGCATCTTCAAATCTAAACTCTTACTACAATCAGTTCTTAGAAGGGTTTCAGTTTTTCAGCATATAAAACTCATTCAGAATTCATGACTAATTTTTACCTTGCGAGAACTTGGAGTTTTTCTTGAGGTTTTCTTCCCAGGGAGAGAGAGATCAAATGAAAATTTCAAACTGGTATTAAAATCCACACCTTGGGTAGGAAAAAAACCACAATTACATGATGAAGGAGATGGTTCAGACAGGAACTAATTAGTCACAAAGAAAAATGGGATATAGTTTAAGAATGAATAATTAGTTAGTTAATACTACAAGCAAACTGACAAAATAAAGGGTTATCTATCTGAAACAACAATACTGACACCAAATAGCACAAGTCACACGGATGGTCATCAAGGCCATGAAGTAAAAAGCAATCAGAAAAAACCAAAATGTCGATTAAGTGAATACTGCAATCAAAACCCAACGAAGTCTGTGAAGCCTGTGCAAATGATAGAAAACAATAAAACCAAATAAACTACCAAAAAGAACATCACCTACTGGAATACTGTTTTAAAGTCCTTTTATGAACGTAGGGCAAGATGCTCAGCTGGTATAAACTGTTTCTCCACCTTGGAAGAATTTATTGACATTGTCAGTAAATAATTACAAGTTGTAACACTTTGGCTTACAGAGGTGAAGTGAAAGCTTAAAAACAAAACATCAATCTCCATAATGAGTTCTATGTCATCTTTCAAATACTGCTTACTCCTCAATAGTCAATATGGTTTATTCTTCACCAAAAGGGTCTTTCCCCCCAGCATGAATGGCAATAATGAATTTCTCCAGCATCATGCCGGCTCCAGCCTCAGCTCCATGTGCCGGGCTGCAACCTCAGTGGCTGCACTCAATTCTGAGATGGATCTAAAATAAGCACATTCTGACGTGCCACATCTACCTTATATACTAACAGAAAAAAAGAGAAAAACAGAAAAAAACCTCACAAACAACAACCCCCCAAAAAGGGACTAACAAAACCCTCTTTCCATTACAGGGGAAAATGGAAGTATGAATGCAGCAGAGCCTATGTCCAGATCAAAGGTTTGAACAGTGCTGACACCAAAGAACCACCTTTTGTGAAGCAGATCATGTAGGGAAGAAAATGGATGAAGAAGAATGCAAACCCACATAGAGAACAGGCACCCCATCTTCAGATGGAGCTTCTGTAAGGTAAAGCTACTACATGTGATCACACCAGTGAGGCCTTAGACCTGCACGTATAACCACACCAAATGCAGAACGGAAGAGATCTGGATGCCAAAGAGCAGATCAGAAGCATGTGTGGGGTGAGACCCACCACAGACAGGAAGACCCAAAAGAAATGAGCATTTGTCAGTGGTCCTGCTGTAAGGAAGAGACACGGACAGGATATTAGACAGGAGATGGTCACCAGCTGCAGCTCAGTGTTCTGTTGCAAGAGTGACTTTACTCCAGCGCCCAGGCTCTGCCACAATCTGCTGTACGATTTCTGCATATCTCACTATGCTTTATGGCTCAGGACAGCATAGATTTACTCTTTCCCCACTCCTATCCCCCAAAAAAGTAGTTTCAAAATTAGACATTTATCAGACATTAGACAATTTATAGAAATTAGACATTTATCAGACACACTTCAAATCCAGGACAAAGATGAAAGAGGAAGCATCTGTCTTCAGACAGAAAAAGAAGGAAGGGTAAAACAAAAGATAGAAAGAAAAAAAAGAGGACAAAAGTGATGTGCTCAGAGGTGGTCTGGTTTCAATCCACACCATAAAACCCATCCATCTCAAAGCACTCCCAGTAGAGCTCAGCATGGGGCTTTGACACTGCACACCATGCCAGCAGGCCTGCAGCATTTTTATGTTCTCAATCAAATAGAAGCCTTATTAAAAAGCTCGCTTGGCATGATCCATCCAAGGAAGAGATTTTTGTCTTTCTTCACTTGTTAGCTACGCTCACACTTGATCATCTTTCAGGAAGAAGATTAATGGAGGATACTTGAGCTTTGCAGGCAACTCAGTGTCTGTGCTAGAAAAATGTGCATCCCATAAGGGAAGAAATAAGTCCAGAGAGTTGATGATAGTCCCACAGCATCCCACAGAGGTGGCCACCCATTTACTCCTACTCTTTAAGCCAGCCATTCCTCCTTAACACTTTCCTGTTCCTAGGAAGATGGAAAAGCTCCATCAGGTGAAATGGGCAATACCCTAAAGACTCAGAACATTTTCCCTGACTGAGGAACAGGGTTCAGGGGGCAGTGTGGGCTAGTGAACATGAAACCAGCCCAGGAATAGGAAATTTGGGATTTATTTGCTGCTTATTGGGATTTATTTTGTAGCTTAATTCCCCTCACTGGCGTCATTTTCATCCCTCCACAAGCTTGGCTGTTCATATTAGCTACTCCCTGAGGTGGAGCCACTTTTACTGTTTGTATGACACCTTATGATTCACTATAACCACTACTCATTAATTCATCATTAAAATTTTGCATTAAAACACAAATGATTAATTGTTTTATGCAGTCAGATCACTGAATTTCATATTCTCACATAACTTCGAGTGTCCTTGGTTTAAAACACACGGGTGCTGCTTTGGAATACTTGTTAATTCTGACACATACAGGGCTGCCAAGGATGAAAGTCTTAATATTACCATGTAAAGCTAATATTGTGCCACATTCCATTACCAAAACCAAGACATTCAGTGACCTCATTTCAACCAGAATTCGTACCTTTACAGGCATTAATTGCTCCACAATTGAGATTTAAGGCAGACATCCTCAAAGAATCAAAGGGAGTTAAGCATCCAGCTTCTAATTTCTGTTCATGAGATTTGAGCTCATTTCTCCAAGCTCCTTAGCAAACATCAATTTAACTTCATGTCAGCTCCAGCTTAAGACAGCCACAGAGAATAGGTATGCTAATATGTTTATAAGCCTTCCCCTTTTTCCTTCTAGTACTAATTCATCAGTTTTCAGCCCAGTAGGATGCTAGTAAAGCAGAACTGAAAGCATGTGCTGTTTATGGCTGTCTGTTTTCACTGGGTAGGAAGTGAAAATACATAGATGGCAACCAGTCTCATTCTTCACACAGGTATGGGAAGCTAGACACAAAAACTGGAAAGACAATAAACCACCTCACTTACATCTAGCACTATACAACTGTGTATTAGCGAGTAAGGTTTAGTTGGTTTCTCAAAACCATCTTTAGCCTTACTCTCCCTGCCTCAAAGCAAAACTGTCATCTGAAAATACCATAAACTTCAAATATTTTACCATGCTTAGGAGAGAACAATGGTGATTTTGATCTTGGTGGATTTTCTGGCCGAGGGGCTACTAACTGGACAGGTCGCACGTGTTTGTCCAACAGCTTCTTGAAGCAAGACTGACGGTTCTCAAACATGCTTCGAACGTTCTCCAGCTTCACCTGCACCGACTGTATCTGGCACTGGAGAGGATAAAAAAGACTCCTGTGATCAAATAGAATCATAGAATGGTGGGGTTAGAAGGGAACTTAAGAGATCATCTAGTTCAACCCCCCTGCAGAAGCAGGTTTGCCTAGGTCAGGTCGCATAGGAATATGATAACTACCATTATTTTGCACTTTGAGCCAAAACAGATGATTGTACAACACCACACATCACAGTCTGATCTTGCTTTTCACTTGTGTAACAATGAACTGGAGGGGTTGCTTACCTTCAATTCAGATGTTAAGACTGACTCAAAATCGTAGTGTAGGGCTTGGGGATCATAGTTTAAGTAGGCTGAAGAGCTTTCAAGAAATTTTTCTATGTCCTGGAGAGCCTTCTGAGCTCCTTCTTTAGACTGGCACTTATCCATCTGCTGGTTGGCAAGCAGGTAGGCACCTTCATCACAGCACTGCAGAGCCTGGTAACAGCATGGGGTAAACACGAGGAGTGAGACTGTCAGTACAATCCCTGCTAAATCAAGGTTCCCACGGGGAATATAATTTGCCAGATCCATATTTTTAAACATGGAGCTAATTAGCACTCCTAAAGACCTCAGCAGCTATTGTTTTCTGATTAGAAAGTAGAAAGGCCACATTTCTTTCTGGAATGTGACTGCAGTCCTCAATATACTCTGCCAAGTTGTGCTCCCACTTGTACCTGGATAAAATCAGCAGTATAACTGCCACAGAAGCAATATTTAGAGCAGAGTTGAACCAGATGATAAGCAAATCTTTATTTATCCAACTCAGAAAGCCGAAGGAGGCACTACAATTTGCAACCAGGCAGGTGGGTTTCTGGAGATAAATGCCTGGCTCAGTGCAGACCTGAACTGCACAGAATGATCAAAGTACTCGTATTCATGTTAAAAAAAAAAAAACATAAGGAGTTTAAATTGCAGTTTAACGTTTGACATTTAACATGCACAGGCAGTAGGTGTACGCCAGGCTGGAGGTCGGTTGG
Source organism: Urocolius indicus (assembly GCA_013401255.1). Taxonomy (NCBI): domain Eukaryota; kingdom Metazoa; phylum Chordata; class Aves; order Coliiformes; family Coliidae; genus Urocolius; species Urocolius indicus. Next base: position 39,738 of record WBNH01000801.1, read on the forward strand.
CACTCACACCCTGTGATGTGTCCAGGTGTGAGAAGATGCTGCAGCCAAGAACAACAGAGGACCTCCAGTGCTGTGAAGGGGAAAGGAGACCATGGAGAGCAGGACCACATGGTGCTCCAGCAGAGTCCATGGGTTACACCACTAGCACCAGTCCAGACTGAGGAGCCCAGCAGAGGACAGTGAGAGACTGACGAGGAACCCTGTGTTCCCAGAGCACACAGAGAAAAAACAAGTTCCCTGGTCCCCTGAAACAGTGAAATGGAACAGGGTCAAACTTCATTGCTTCTCTTAATGGTCTCAAGCATAATACAGCTGTGTGCCTTCTGGCCTAATTAGCATGAATTTCCCTAAATGAATATTTGTTGCTGATTAAGATATCAAAAAGTGTTAGAGCCACATGACTTCAGTTCCATGCTAGCTCAGAGCAGCTGCGCCTATCTACCAATCTGTCACTCTATTTTACAGTCAGCTCTGTTCATTCTTAATAAATTGCTAAGCAAAAAGGGCTGGGGTTTCTCTCAAAGCATTACCTCTTGCACTGGGTATGCAAACCTTGAAAGTCAATGAGAACATGGATGTAGCAGCAGCAGCAGAACTTCGGTGTTCCAAATTGCCCTCTGGAGATTCTCACCTCTTTCTGCCGACTACTCAGAACACCAGCAGATATCTGCTTGCGAACCTCACCAGCTAAGTGAGGGGTGAAGCACTCCTCCAGCCTCTGGTGAACACTTCCCTAGCACAGCCTGCTGAAACAAAGCTGCAAATTTCAGATGCTCCCAGCTTAGAAGTGGAGAGGCCAACCCCATGGAGAAGCTAACTAACGACTTCTCAGGGCACTATGTCTCTGAACTCTTACCTGCTGAAGGCGGGTATGAAGATCCAAGGTTTTCTGCAGTCTCATCTGCTTCCTTTTGATTTCATCAGTCAGGACATCAGAATGGTGCCGCAGTTCATTGCATTGCTGGCAGATTAAGTTGAGTGCATAGTGATGGTTGGCTGCTAGCTGGTGTCCATGGAGTATCACCACCTGAGCCTTCCCTATCAGATCCTAAAGTGAAAGGAAGGGAACAAATTGAACACTTACTGAAATAATGCTGAAATATCTACATAGAACACTATGCACTTTCTCATCTTACCAAGTGTCAGGTACACATGGAGATGACTGCCATTAGGAGTAACCAGAATGGGTGGCTTACACAGCATAAAATGGCACCCATCACCTGGGGAAAAAAACTTTTGCTATCCAAAGAGAGGATGAAGAAGAAAACAGTGTTTCACCAAACTAGCCATGCTGTGAGCAGCTGCCAGCAATACATTGCTGCTGTCACCAGGGACTGCACCCTGAAAAAGATGAAGCTGATGTCCAGTTTAAGGACACCATGCTCATCAGCACAAAAGGGAATTTGAGCAGATAAGGCTTATGGTGAAAGCAAACCAGGCCCCATGCAAAGAACATGTTATCTTGCCCACAAATCTCAGTCACTGTCATGGTTACGTCTTCTCCAGGGTTGGCTTTCTGCTGGGACTGCTTCCCTGATGCACTTATTTGCCTGGCCTTTTGTTCCCCTTTCCTCTCTCCACACATGTTTCTTCCAAATGGCAAAAAAAGTCTAAGACCTTTCCCCAAGGACTCTTCTTTTCAAAGAAGCCTCTCAGACCCCTCAGGATTTCTCCACTGACCCTGGCTCTTTTGCCAAGCACATCCCTTTAAAGAAGTTAAATCCTCAGTTGGGCTCCTGTGAATCATCTCTCTTCCCTCTTCTTTCCCCTATGTCTCTTAGTGCTCATCCATATGTTACGTTCAAATCATAGACATGCCAAAATAGCAACTTTTTTGCCTCTCTGTGCCTGGTAACAAATCTCTGCATATTAGCACTGCTAAAAGCACTTAACACATAAATAATTCTTCTTCCAGCTCATTAACTCCCACGCCTACCCTGTGTTGAGACATTTATCTGTTCTGGATTTTCATGGTGGCTCAGCAATTTATTTTAACTCTGATAATTAAATACCCTGTTCCTGGCTTTCAGAATGATCACAGCATTGCTGCGTGGAGCAAAGACATGAAATCAATCCTTTTGTGCAGCCACTTACCAACGAATTACACCAGAACCAGGTAATGTCAGCAAACACCTCCTATTATAAATACAGACTGTGCCTCTTGCGTTTCATTAGTGCCTCCTTCTGTGAAAGATTCTCTCACCTGAGCCATACCATCAAAATGACCCAAGTCCTTGAGCCTTTGTTTTACTTGGGCAACACTGTCACCAGTGTCAGACAGCTCCGCTTGCTGACCCATTAAAAATTCAATGGCATTCTTGACCTAGACACAAAGAAGAAGAACTGCTGCAAAAGTATACAAAGCACAGGCAGAAAAATCATTCTCAGACCAAAATTAATCACACTATCTAAGACTGCTAAATCTAATAATAAAACTACTGTCCAAGAACTAATTTCTAAATTCAAAGATGCTTCTATCAGCAAAATCAAAATGACTGCACAGCAGTGATACCTCAATCGGTTCTGAATGAGGAAGCACAGTGGTTTCCCCAAGGTAGCTAACCCTGCCAGAGTCAAGGAACAAAAGCATAAATTAAACACTCTCAAAATAAAAAGCTTAAAACCTTCTCTCCTCTCCCCTCCTTTTCATCTCCAACTCTTCCTTCTGCCAGAGTAAGTGCATCTGATCATACCTCTTGAAAGCTTTGCTCAAACTTCCATAGTTGTAAATATTGCTCCATTTTTAACTGATGTTTTTCCCAGAAGCCATCAAAAGCAGTCTCCATCTCATGCAGCTGACCAAGTAACCTTGAGCACAGAAGGAAGACAGGATTGGAACAATTTGCAAATAGAAGACAAGTAGGAATGGTCAAGTCCTGGAGATGACCTATTCAAGGTCTGCTGGACCCAAGCACTCAGGAGAAGTCAACAGATGTGTACATGTGACCTCTGAAGATCTCAGAATGTTGCTGAAATCATCACAGCACCTGTGTGAAACACTTCTTGCTATCTCCAGTCATCTGAGTAATACCTGAGAACCTGGTATGGGAGAACCCTACAACTGCCCCACAGCTTCATCCTATCAGTGAGAGGAAAATCAGAGCAGGTCAAAGCCGTATGGCAGAAGTCACCCAGCAATTTAATGGGTTTGGAGTCAAACTCTGGTATCTTTGTCTTTACCTGTTTGATAGGGACTTAAACAACACAACTACACATAAATAACTTGAGTGTTCCCACTCAGAACTCAGGCAAATGAGAAGCACAGTGCACTCACCGATTCACAGTCTCCCAGTCCCCAGGCCTCTCGCGGTGCTGCTCCTGACTGCATTCCCCAGAGTCAGGTTCTTCAAAACTGCTCAAAAGCAAGTTTCCCTCCTTTGTGACTGCTCTAATATCTTCCTGTAAAATACAAAACAGTTCTGGTTCAGGCTACTTCTTGTAAGGTAAGGATAAGCCATTTTGTGTTACTCCTGCCTTATTTTCCCTGTATGAAATGAAGCACCAGTATTCACCAGCCTAAAGGTCTGCCAACAGATATTTTAGCCCCTTTAGTGTAAGGATAGCACCTGGAGCTGGAGGAGGCTGAACCACGGACTGGTCGCCAGGCTGGGTGGAAACTAGCACGCATGAAAACATCAGGGCTCAAAATGATTCAGGAGGCAGGAGGCCAGCAGTACCACAGGGTCTCTCTGGGTGAGCAGGAGGGTTTGTATTAGATACCTATCTACAAGCTCATGTATTTAAGCACATATTTCTGCAGCTTGCAAGCTGTGCTTCTTCATCAATGTCATCACAGGAGGCTGTATGAAAACCATCCCATAGCAGTGCAATGCTGAGACCAAGAACCAGCTGAGACACCTTGGTGTGTTTGACAGCATCAGCTGAGGTGCTTCTCCTGTGTTGAGTTCAGCCCCAAAGCAGACACATTTAGTCTTTCGTTTTCAGAAAAAAAAGATACCAAAGGCAGAGGTAAGAAGGAAGAAGAAAATGAATGTGGTTGGTGAACTGAGCTGTAAGAAGCCCTGAAGGAGAGAGCTGTGCATGGCTCTGTTGGAGAGCCAGCTGCTGGAGGAGATGGACAGATTTCTATTGCAAGAGAAAGAGTGGTAAAGCCACTTTAGGGAGAAGATTCAGAAAGCACAGACTAGCTTAAACATCTATCTGACCAAGATTGCTCACAGGAACTTAAACCTACAGCATCTTCAGGGTAGCAGCCTAGGATCAGGAGGACATGGCTGCAGGAGCTTCTCCTCTCCGATACACACAGCGTCTCCTGCTGGTTTGCATCCCTGCCACTGAAACATCGCAGAAGATGACCACAAGGCAAAAATCCCATCTCCATTTAATACTACAACATCCAGGAGACTCAAAGGGGAAGAGGAATTGTGCAGCATGCTTTAGACCACAGGTGGCTGCTATTTAATCCTCTTGAATCTCACTCTCCAGAGCTCTGCATTCCCCTTTTGATGCAAAGCCTTTCATTATATGTACAACAAAGTAGCCAGACTGTCAAACCGGTGTTAACTTGTTTTTTTCCCATTCTGTGCATCAAAGAGGTTAATTTCTTAGTTGCTCTGTTTAATTAATTTCTGTCACTTTTTCATTGTGTTTGCAACCAGCTTCTGTTCAGTATCACAGCTACATAAATTATTCTGATGGACTCATTACTTGAATTCAGGAATCAGCTGTACCAATCTTGTCGTGAGAGAGACAAAGATCCTGTGTCTTGCTGTCACCACAATCTGTGCACAGTTTCTCATCTGCTTTTATCTTTCATGGTCTTAGAAGGAACAAAAGAAAAAAGGCAACGGACTTCATTTCAGTGAATAACCAATGAGTGAGTTTGATATCTGAAATTAATAGATGAGGCATTAAAAGCAACAGATGTCTTGTACTGAGTGCTGCTGTGCTTTATATGCAAATGAAAACACATTAAGTGTTTTATTGCTCCACAGAGGAAAGTGTGCATTACTGACTAGTTTATATCACGACTAAGTTGTGTGACCAATATCTGCCCCCCAAACTTTGGCTGTAGTCCTAAGCATGAAGTTTTAGTCAGTGAGGTGTATTGCCATATATGTAGCTGCTGCTTTATACTACAGCTCTCTGCATTTTCCAAGAAGAAATGAAGGACTCTTGGCAGTATCTGTAAGGACACTTTCTATACATACCCATACACATTTACACCCACATACAGCACACTTTGGGTGTCATCTGGCATCTGCAGCTTTCTGGGAACTCACTGTCAGGTGAATGACAAATGATCATAAATGAAAATAGATACACTTCTTTGATTTCTGTAATGAATTCTGCCAGAAAGCAAAGGAGCTCATTCTTCAGCCACACAGCACAACTATTAACATGGGAACTGCTTCTAAAGTGAGGGTTTGGGTACAGACCTGTGCTGTTCCCAGAAAGATGCAGAAGCAGCAAAGACAACAGCCTGATACAGCAGCAGCTGCCTGCACTAAAGCATCCACTAACTCCTATAATAATATTAATCATAAGCACAAATAGTTGAAAAAAAAATCTTAGAATATTAAAGACACAAATGCTGTTTAAGACAAAACATGAAGCTCCACACGAAGACAGTGATCACATCATGAATGCTCTGTGTCATGCGCTCACACAGAATCATTCACCTTGGATGCTCTCCAGCACAATTCCCTGAAGTTCCCCCAGGGAAGCACCATCAGGCAGAGGGACCTAGGGACAAATTGTCCCTCCAGACCTGCAGATGATCTTTGTGTGCAGCTTCCCCCAGCCGCAGGGGTTAAATGCAGAGACTCCCACCAGGAGCACGCACACGCAGGGGATGGAGCCCTTCACTCATCCCCCTGCCAGTGAGACATGCAGAGCCCACAGGAGAAGGACACCAACTTCTGCAGCCAGACAGGAGGCGGCAGCTGAGACAGTTTGCTGGATGCTGGCAGGGTAATTTGCTTAAGTGGATGACAAATGTAAAGGGTAACATACAGAAATAGTCATGCTGTGGTATATTTTGTCTGTCTACACATATACATGCATGGGAGGGAAGGAGGAGTGGGTACCAAACAGGCAGTCACAGGATTGCACAGATCACAAAATGGGGGAGTTGGAAAGGACCTCTAGAGTTCATCCAGTCTAACCCTCTGCTAAAGCAGGCTCCCCTCAATCAGGGGGCACAGGAATGTGTCCAGGTGGGTTTGTAAACCTCCAGAGAAGGAGCCTCCACGTCCTCCCTGGGCAGCCTGTGCCAGGGCTCCCTCTCCTCAACATCAAACAAGTTTCTCCACATGTTCAAGTGGAACTTGCTGCGTTCCAGTTTGTACCTGTTACCCTTGTCTTGTCACTGGGCACCACAGAATAAAAAATGGCTTCATCCTCCTAATATCCACTCTTCAGTATTGATAAGCATCGATAAAGTTTCCCCTCAGTCTTCACTTCTCCAAGCTAAACAGCCCCTGGCTGCTCCTCATAAGAGAGAGGCTCCAGTCCCCTCATCATTTTGGTAGCCCTGTGCTGGACTCTCTCCAGCAATTCCATGTCTCTTTGGGGAGCCCAGAACTAGCCTTAATGGGCCAGAGTAGAGGGGGAGAAGAACTTCCCCTGACCTGCTACCCATACTCTTGATGCACTGCAGGATGCCATTGGCCTTCTTGGCCATGAGGGCACGTTGCTGGCTCATGTCTAGTTTGCTATCAACCAGCACTCCCAGGTCTCTCTCTGCAGAGCTGCTCTCCAGCAGGTCAATCCCCAGTCTGTCCTGGTGCAGGGGGTTGTTCCTCCCCAAGTGCAGGACTCAGCATTTGCCCTTGTTGAAACTCAAGGTCCCTCTCTGCCCAACCTCCATGCCTGTGAAACCCCAGAAACCCACCTTGCTGGGGAAACAGGGGCTAGAAACACGGGGTGGAGCTGCTGATGAGCCATACCTTGAGCTGGTAGTACTTCTCCGTGCGCAGGGCCAGGATGCGCTCAATCGAGTACATGTCGTCCGGCAGTTCAGTCTCCGCCAGCTCCGTGCCAAAGGATTGTAACATCTGAGCAATTTCCTTCACGGTTAGTGCAAAACTCTCTATCGCCTGGTGAGAGGCAATAATTGCAATCAGTTTGGGATTCCAGATATTCCTACAGCTCACCGAGAGTGGGCAAAGAGCCAAGGCCAAATCTGCAGGGGAGCCCCATCACTTGCTCTGAGAGAGGTGGGTGGGATGTCCACTGCAGACATAGCTGACAGTGCTGTGGTGCATTAGCTGGTGGTCACCAACACATGGCCAGATGGCTTTTAATGCAGACTGCATCCGCAACAGGACAGTGCTGGGCAGAGACACCTCATGCTTTGTTTCCTGCTGCCTATTCTTGGGCACTCCGAGATTTTTCCTACCACATATTAGAGGACTATAGCTGAAGCCATCACAGGATCCATTTCACATATCCCTGTAATCCCTCTTCTATTATTATTCTCCTCTGGTTAACCCATGATGGGAACCACCTCCAGGCAGTAGAGCTTTGGAGATGTATTTGGCTTCTTGGTGAATGGATGATTCCAGCTTTGCAAGCCAGAATGGTGGGTTATAGAGCAGTCTGGCACCATGGTCACCTTCATCCACAGCTTCACCAAGAGGACAAGGGAACAATCTAAGCTGCATGCTGGAGACAAAGTGTGAAGACAATGGAATGGAAATGAGTGCTGCTGGTACCTTCCCAGCACATTTCACTTAGACAGTGGGAACTCTGGGCACCACACAGCTCCCACACCATGGGTGAGGTGCGGCTCTTCCAGCCTTGCTCACAGCTCTGGCTCTGCTTTTGAGAACAGGGCAATAAACTCAAGCTGTAACAGGTGGCATTTATGTTTTCTTTGAACAACAAGTATTTCTCATGGGAATTTCCAGAACTGCTTTATGAGCACACTACAATGGAACTTTGAGAGAGGTTTTTCATATGGACACTTACATCCAGTCTGCAGCTTTAGTCTAAAACTATCCTTTTCTTAGAGTAACACTTTTTTACATTCATTTTGACATTTTTGTCTCCAAGTGTGAAAGTTATGCCATTATCACTTTAATACTTCATGCCAAATAACAAAACTAAGAGCCAAAAATCTAAAAAGTTCATTATTTTGGCAGTGCCTGGGTATAAACTGGCACAAAGCTAATGGCACAAGCAATAGCTTGAGTTATGCCAGCTACAATGCCTTGTGCTTTTGTCTTTATACTGAACTCCACACGTGCTGGTGTGGATGATGTTGAAGGACAAGGAGCACTACGATGTCTGGTACGTTTTTCATTACTGCTTCATTAGTAACTGGAAATCTAACCTTCCATTAATCCGGGAGATAAAAGTCCCAGTGTAAGATTAAGAGAGTACAGGAAGTATAGAAACACACAGCAAGGCACAGCTCAGGGAATTAAATACCCGATTCCTGGCAATCTCAAAGGAAAATTCTTGGAAAGAAAAAACATAAAGGCAATTTTCTCAATTCTCTGTATTTGGTCAGTATGCAGAAAGCAGTGTCATCCCCCTGACTCCATCACACATTAGTGATATTGATGACAGAAAGCAACCATTATTTCATAAAATCCTATATTCTATCCATCATTAAGGGAATTTTAATAAAATTTAAGAAGACAGATCTTTTGGGAGTAGTTTCAAAGGCAGCCTGAGGGAGCCAGTCATCCAATTCTCTTATAAACCCATCATGTGCCTAACGCTGCTTGACTCCTTTGCAAATCCTTTGCTTCAGGGGTTACTTTCAGCTCCCCATTGGTCACTGTCTTACAGAAAAACTTTCTCAGTAGATCCCAAACACCCATGAGCCCAGTGCTTAGCCCCAGTACGTACAGTCCTGAAGATGACCCACTCGCTGTGGCAGTACTCCAGGGTGCCTCCAAACTCAGGGGTTAACTGCTGCTCATCAATGTATGTCAGCAAGTCACTAACCGAGCTCAGCATAACCACCTACAACACACAGCAACACCATTAGTCGGTCGAGCACTGCTTCTACCCAAGTCATACACAGATCAAGCCTACATATCTTTTATGTGCCCAAAAAATGAGGTTTCTTTAAATGTTGTACTACAGCATGGCTTTCTTCTTATGCTTATAGCTTAACATGGCTTTTATGTGATGTACTTGACCATTTTTGTAAGCCAAGCCTGATCTCCCAGGTGCTTTTTTCCTTAAAGGAAGTGAGATGCTGCAGTTGTTATATTAGAGACAAATACCAACACAGTGTTGGCATGGAGTTTACACTAAGATGAAAGCAGTGATTACAGGTGGAATTCATAGCAAAAGCTCCACTAGAGATGTGTTTTGGCTTTCCAGATGTTAAACAAATTCCTGAGCATGGCTATATCCTCCACAGAAGCATGCAGCCTATACAGGGGATGAGGACAGGCTGAGGAGCCCACCACTCACTACCACAGAGGGGAGTGGTATTATAGGGAGTGAACCACGCACAAGGGAGCTGAAAAATGCTACAGAAGGGATCTGGTGGAGAGAGATTGGGTAGAAATAGGGTATTTCTGGCTGATACACTCTAGTTACTCTGCATATAGATGTCTGCAGAGTGGGACACTGTCAACATCCTGACCCAAGGTGCATGGGCGGCCTCTTATCACACACAGGCACAACACCCCTGCACACTCATACCGGTAACTTGAGTAGAAAATCCTCCTGACTGAACCGAAATCCAATGTCAGTGAAGGTGCGCTGGAAAAAACCCGTGGGCCGAAGAACCATCACTAAGTGCAGGTTCCCTGGGAAAGATGCCTGCAAGGAATCAGAGACAATATTCAGCCTGGAAACAAGGCAGCTCCAATAATAGCTTTCAAACACTTTGAAATGAGGAAATCTTTCCAATCTTGGTGGGTTTTTTTCTGGTTGTCCCCAATAGCCTTCCCTGATTTTCAAAACAGAAGGGAGACGCTGGAAGTGGTTAAGTGGTTTAGAAGATATGGGGTGTAATTGTTGAAAGGATTGTCCAGTCCCACTTCTCTTTGGAGCAGGCAGAAGTTCAGCCATGAATCTTTAAGTGCCACTTATTATAAACTTTAATACTATATATTATGTTTAGCATTATAACTTGGGGAGTTAAATTAGGACTTAGCAGGGAACAGAGAGCTGGAACACCGAAAGAAATGACAGATTGAGGAAGCAAAATTTATTGCCAAATTCACTAATCATCCCATAACTGCATCAAGCGTACTCTTATCTCTGGTAATTATCAGGCAACATTTAATTTGTGGTAAGAATTTGGAATTTCCTGCCTGCACTGCTGGAGCCTTTTTTCAAGCATATGGTTGACAGGTGCATTTTTAAATAGAACTGCTAAAAGGGTGCTTGAGAATGAAAAAGAATTTTTAAGAAAGTAGGAATCATATAATTAAGTTATGGATAAGAGCACAGCGCAAATAATTGAGTTAATTAAGACATATGATTTACTCTGAGATCCTGCCAGGCCAGGTTACGCTTCCTCGTATATTCCTCTTTATACTACCCTTCTCCATGAACCATGATAGTAATATTTAGACCAAGGGCGAGAATAATGAATGCCTTTAGGTGTTTTGAATTGCAAGGCACTTAATCTATGCCTTCAAAACAAAGATTGCTCCCCCAAACATGCATTAGTGTTGTTCAAGAAAGCCAGATAAGATCTGATATCTATGAACTGCATGGTAATTCATTGGTTGTGTTTTCTCGTGTAGAAAGGTCAGGTTGTGGCTTCCATTGCCCACAACTCCACTTAGAAATGGACAGTGACTTTTAGGATCCAATAAGACACATTAATTGATCTGCTGTTATTTTAAGTAGGAGCAGAAGGAAAAAATGAATGTGAATAAAGCGCCAAATTTGTACCCTTTGGAAGTCAACAAGAATGGTGCCAGGGACAAAGACTTGGCATTAGGAACAAGAGCAAGCCATTAAATAACAAGACGATTGTGCTGGCTCTGAGCCCTGGGGGCTGTACCTCTGTTACACAGCACCTGCTTAGCACACAAAGCCTCTGAAATGGCTACTGGCCCCAGGCCATGGCGATGGCTACAGACACAGGAGACCCAAGGAACCAGCTTCCAACTCCATCAAACCTGCAGCTGGGCCAAAAGTCTAGAGCTGACCACGGAGTCACCAGACCTTTGCAGCTCTGAGATGGGTTGCCCAAGAAAGGGTGGGTGAGAGGCTGCAGGAGATTCAGGTTCAGCTCCCTGCTTCAAGGTCTGTTTCATTAGCTCTACAAGGAAATTCAAGACAACCCCAGACAGGCCCTCTCACAGTCCAGCTACGATGTGCAGCTCTAAAGAGAAACACATCTCAGAGATCCTGCTGAGCTTAGAATTTTGAATTCAAGCTTCCCATATTACTAGAAAGAAAATCATCCAGAGGCTACTACTAGATATGTCTGAGGAGTTGGATTGGTTCCTCACTTTCAGAAGAATATCTGCCTGGGATACAGAAAGCCTTCACTGAGGAAACCACCACCAAAACTGGCACAGGCTTGTAGACTTTTTGAATGTACTGAAAATTTACACCATTAGTATTTCACTGTCAAGTCTCTGGCAAGCTCCATACTCCAGTAAGTCCCAGAGAAGCAGGCTCCTCTGCCACCTCACCATGCCAGCGTTCTGCTGGACCCAGTAAACTCTGCTATTGCTTTTGCCAGACCTGATGGCTTACCTGGCTAGTCCTTGACATGCCATGCTCTAGCACATCTCATGGCACTAGCACATCCCAGGAAGAGATCTGTCAGCCTGCGTTCATGGCAATGGTATGCCTGTCACTGCAGAGCTGTGAGCCCATCATGTGTCATTCCCTGACATCCACCTTTATGCCTGTATTTGCCTCATTTAACATCCTGATCATTTCCCTGTGGGCATTTCTCTGCAGACAGGACAACAGTAGCATCCTCAACAAGGTTTCAAAGACATTACCAAGGAGCTACCACAAGCTGCAAACTTCAAGACAGGACGCTTTTGCTCCAATACAGGTCCTGCATCCCTGGTGTTAATCACAGAATCATTTCGGTTGGAAAAGGTCTTTAAGGTCACCAAGTTCAACCACTAAACTCACACTGCCAGACCACTAAAACATGTCCCTCAGCACCTCAGATACACATATTTTAAATATCTCCAGGAATGGGGGCTCCACCACCTCCTTGGGCAGCCTATTCCAGTGTTTGAACCAAAGCCTTTTAAGGTCAATGATCTTAAAATGCTTTAAAGGCATTCAGAGGATGCAATTTTACATCTCTCTAAATGGTTGAGTCCGTTGCAGCTGAACCTAATGGTGAAGTCCAACAGACTCTTGAGTTTCCAGCTCAGAAACACAACAGTGTGCCCAGGTCTCCAAATTTTAGGCTCCTACATTGACATCCTCCTGAAAAAGGCAGCAGGACTATCTTTGAGATGAATGTCCAGCCAGAGATGCATCCTCCTTTGGTCTTATTTCAATATTCCCTGCTACCCCCTGTCCTCTTTAACCCTGTTTAGCAGTTCAGGCAGATATCGATCTGCTTTGTCTGCTCCTGCACTTTCACAGGTCCCTTTTGATGAACACGCTTTGTGCACAGGGCAGACTCCCTGGAGGAAATGCCTGGGTCTCCAAGTCATATGGACCCATGGGAACCTGCAGATTTTGAAAGGCTCATGCTCTGAGCCCTTGGGCAAGAAACTCACAGCTTCCAAGAATCAGGAGGCAAGCAAAGCTGCCTGCCAAAACTACACTGCAATAGTGACAAGCTGTGAAACGCTTCTCTGAGAGCAAAGGTGCCTTTGGACACCTTTGGTGCAGGATGCCAGTATATTCCACACAATATACCAGAAGAGACCATAACCTCACATCATCCTGCCACATCCACCACAGGGACAAACTGTTCTTTGATATAACTTTATGCCCCATACGCACACAACTGCATCCCTTTCGCTCCTTGGATAAGTTGAACCTCAGAGGTAGCTGGGTTTCCAGGGCAGATCATTTGGTTTCCATTCAATTTTTAGAAAGGATTTGGGGATTTTTCAACGCAACTTTTACATATAAGATCAAGGTCAGCACTTAAGAATAGCAACAAAATAAGAAATACAGCTTTGCAGATGATACCTAATGTGTTCCAAGCAGAGAAACAAGAAGCAAGCCAAAAAATAAGCTTGTAGAAAGACTGCCACCAATCAAACTGTGTCCTGTGCCCTCCTACACATTTAAAGGATTAAATGCTAAATATATATATATATGTTAAAAAGAAAGCTAGATCAATAATTTTTCAGAGATAACATTCCTGTGGGACTATATCTTTTTAAATTGCTGTTACAATTCTAGTTCTTCTAGGAGCTGAAGTGTAGGTAAGTCACTGCAAACTTAACTCTAATGATGCTGAAGGTACTGCTGGAAAAAAAAAAAAACAAAAACTTCTCCACAATATATTCCAAAAAGACCCAAAGACAAAATGGTCCTTAATCCTGCCTTGTTTTATCTTATCGTTTACAACACTACAAAGACTCTTGTGCGTTTGACCAACTTGAGTTTATGTAACAAAACATCTAAGAGAACCCTCAAAAAAGCCTTTGCCCTCTGCCCTTCCTCTGCAGCATATCAGGAAAGTCAGAAAACTATCAGTGCAATCCCACTGAATCAGGCAGTTGGCAACATTTCACTGCTCTTAACTCCCTCAGCAGCCAAAGACCTTGCTCAGAGCATGCCTCCCCTTCTGAGGACACAAATGTGTATACCTTAAGGCTCCAGTTCAGCTACTTGTTTAAATGAACATTCAACTATAAACATGTAGAGAGCTCAGATATAATCGATACAGATGAACTGGGCTAATCAAGCAGAAGAAAAGACATGCATTGGAAAGCATCAGAGCTATTGCCTCCTGAGTATCTCATTCTGACTCGGTTAATGTGACTTTTCCTAATTTCAGCAATTTGATTTTCAGAGAATATTCTTCCCTGCAGTTTTTCTGGGACATGCATGAGGCTGGAAATCAATAAACATGAAGAAAAAGTAGTATGTGCCGCTAAGTTTGTTTCTGAGCAATGGAGGCTGAGGCCAGTGGCCCTTGTACAGGTGCTGAAGGGTATGACTTTTCTGCTGTCCCTTAAAGGAAAAGCCAGGCAACAAAATGCCAGGTACTGCTCATTTCAGCTTTAGCTTCCCCCAGAGGCAAAATGAAACTCCAGAGCCCTGCTGAGGGATGCTGTCTTTTATTTTAGCCGCCTGCAGAATTAAGCCCCGAAGATGTCGGTAGCATCGCCGGTGCTCAGATCCACCCCAGGGCCCCTCTCTGCCAGAGCCTTTCTCCTACTGCAGGAGCGGCAGATGAAGCTTTTCCCAGGCGCTCCAGGGCTGCGCTGGGAGGGAGCACTGCGGGACGGCGATGCCCAAAGCCCCGCAAGCGCATCCCGGCTGCTGCCGCACGCACGATGCCACCGAGAACACCCCGCGCCGCCGCATGAAAACTGCTTCGGCCAACATTCCCGTTCCCTCCATCCGCTCCCGTCCCCGGTACCGAAGGCCGCTCGCCGCCGCAGGCCCCGGAGCCTTACCGCATCCCGCCCGACCCGCCGCCCTGCCCGCCGCGGGCTCGCCTCCGCCATCGCCGCGCCGGGGCCGGGGGGTCACCGCCGGGCCCCCGCAGCTCGCCTTGGCTGCCGGGGCACGCAGGAGGGATGCGGACAGGCGGGCAGCCCCGCTGCTACCCGGCTCCCGGCTGGCAGCCCCGCTCCCCTTCCCCGGTGCCGGCTTTGCTTTTAAGGTGGAATGCCAAAAATCATCCTGCAGACGGGGCCAGCTCTTCCCTTCTAGGACCGGGCTCTCGGCTTAGAGCTGTTGCCCTTCCCTTTCTCCCACCGCCCTCCCGCTGCGATTATCGCAGAGCTTTTGAAGCTGTTGAGGATTTTGAGGGGAGAGTCCAGGAAAGATGCTTCGGCTGGAGCCCAGCATTAGGGCCTCGCTTCCCAAGGCACGTAGTACCAGCGTGAGCCTGGCTTGCCCACGTAATTCCACACATACTCAAAGAGTTAAACACAAATCTGTACAGTCTTGATACAGGTTTTTTTTTTTTTTTCCAGATCAGATGCACAACGGCAGAGCTGCAATTGCATATACATATGCTGGGGAAAAAAAAAATAGGACACTCTGTGCAACTTCAAATCCAGCTTATGCGTGCTTCCTTATGCCAAAATCATACGAAGATCACAATCCGATTATTTATTTATTTATTGCAGCATGAATTACGGGTTTTGATTGGAAAGAAAACAAGATTTAATCTTTTGTGTTAGCTGCACAAAGGCAAGCACAGTCAAACACCTCCTGGACACAAAGACAGCTCTAAAGGACCAGACCCTGTTTTTAAGGCAAGATTCCCAAGTCTTAAGGTCTAGTGGACACAGGTTTCCTCCTTCTCATTCCTCTTTGCACAGAGCACCTCCACATTACTCATGCTGGCAGCCTCAATGCAGGCAAGGGCATTTCTCTACAAGGAGACACTGCGTACAGGTACACAAACAGGGTGTCTGCTCAAAGGTCACACAATAATTACATTGTCTTATTAAACACAAAATTAATGACACTTCTACAGAAGCAGAAATTAGGACAGGAATATTTTTTCCACGTTTAAAACTTCCAAACTATGCAAAGCAACCACATCTTCCTTCAAGGATACTCTCAGTACCAGCGCCTGTTCCACAACAGGCAGCAAGACTGAATTTTGATGATGACTGTAAAGAACTACTTTGTAAATGCTGCTGCTTCTCTAATGGTGTGGTAACCATGCTTGGAAACTCAGTTTACAACATTCAGGGATATCGGAACCCAAAATATTGACAGAGGTATCTTATGCACAAGGCAAAAAGGTAACCCTTCTGCAGGATGCCTATCAGCAAAATGCCATCAAAGCCAGATAACACTCAGTTCAGCTGTTAACTGTTAAATATAAAGTACTTAAAATAGAGTAAGATCTAACTTTACCAAGTCTAACCAGAATCAGGGAAGAGCTTGCTTTCTCACTACATACTCTTTACTTGACTATCAGATGAATCAGTCAGAGCCTTTAGCTGTTCAACACTTACAAGCAGAAACAAAGGCAGTAACAACACCTCGAGAATATTTTAACTGACTTACCCACGTGGCATGATCTGGCTGGGAAAGCATTTATCAATTAGCTCCTACCTATCTACCCATTTATAAAGATGACTTTTTACATCTGCCTGCACTATGGTAACGCCACAGTCAAAAAGCTTACTTTGGAGATATGTTCAGACAGGATATGTGCTAATGATGTGCAGCACATAAACATGGGAAATAGATATTTAAAATACACGGATGCATACATACACATTTAAAATAGATTTTTTTTCCACCCATGCCCACATACAAATGCTTGTGAAGCTTCTTTTAAGAAGCCTAACACTTTCAGCCACTGACAATTAGGTAAAATAACCAGTGTCTAAAAAGAACATAAATGAAGCCAGATTCCCCACCCACCAAAAGCACAGAATACGGCACAAAATACATTTGAACCACCAGGAAGAAGCACAAACCCAAGCAACTAAATCAGCTTATTTATGCACTCAAATGAAGCACAGAGCTATGCCTGAATTAATTTTAGGGCCATAAACCAAAATACTACCTAGAGAGAAAACATGAGCATCATTACTGCTGGTTCCCAGTGTTTTGTGAAAGTGACATATAATGGGCATGATGACTTAGTACATTATGAGAAATTAACACTAAAGAGGACTTACTGCTATTTTTTGGAGAGTCATTTTGACTGATGTCCAAGTGTCCAATCTTCTATCCAGGATCAGGATAAATTTGGTGTCAGACTCGTGTTGACTATGACACAAGAAAATACAAATGATCATATAACACCTTATGGAATGTGACTCTGTTCTCCAAAAAAGCCCAAGTCAAAGAACACAGCATACAAACCACATTTGGACATCTCCACAATTGCCAAATTTTCCTTTCAAAAAAATTGTCCTGAGCAGATTCTGGCAAGAAATTTGGGAAGCCCAACTTATGGTTAGCCCAGGATTACGCAGTGAGAGGTAGAGACAACAGATTGCCCTTGAAACACTCAGTGGTCTTCAGAGGGACTTTGCAGAAGTTGGAGGAGCTTGGGTGGCCAGCATCTCCCACCAGCCCCTGACCAAAGATGCACATCCCTGCCCTTACCCCTGAGCAATCCCCTCTAAGGGACCTTGCTACCTGCTTGCCCTCGTTATAACTACCAAGCCCTGGCTCATGGCTCATCTTGGCACAACACAAGAGAAGTGACACCAAGTCAGGGAAGAGTGATGGCAGCCTGGCAGGGGAAGAGGGGGAGTTGGTGCTGAAAGAGGCTGACGGGGCTACCCCAACACACTCAGATTCTCTTGGTAAGCACAAGCCTCCTGAAATCCATTTTGACACCCATATCCTTTAAGTTGTTTGGAAATTCCCAGCAGTACCAAGGATGCCCAGTCTGGCAGGATGCCCAGTCTGTAATTCACATATTGCCTTCACAGGCCAGCTGGGTAAAGCTCAGCCAGGCCCAAACCCTGATAACACACGCTCCAGGGTAGTCTGAGTTACAAACTGGAATCCTGTTTGCACATAGGTAAGGGTACGCCAGCTTGTAACCAAGTCCTCTGATGTGAGTATATTTACAGGATGCTTAGGTCATATTTACAGTATTTCCTTTGCAGGTGCTGAAACACGATAGCCATGTGCCACATCACCCTACCCAGGCACCTCAGGGCTGCAGAGAGGCTCCCAGTACATGTGCTGGCTCCCCAGAGCTGGGTCAGATATCTGCACTGGGCATGGCAGCCTACTGCAAGCACCTTCTTCAGGCATTCTTGTGTTTGGCAAGGAAGAACACACGGATTGCTCAGAAGTATCACATGGCAGACAACACTTGGCAACTTGACTACAGAAAAAAAAAAAAAGACACTTGAAGGCAGTGCAGGAGCTTTCACTCAGTGCACATCTCCCTGCTGTGCTCTGTGACAGCCACACCTTTGACAAATATATTTCATAGGAATTAGTGTTGTGCTGAGAGAAAAAAAACAAAGATATCTAAATTCCCTTTGGCTCATCGTAACAATTGACTGGAGATACACAGAGGCACCCAGCTCCCAAGCTGTCCTACAAATAGATCTTACAGATCTTTAACATCACACCCAAAGTGCAAAGGTTTCATATGAATTTATACGTTGCCACTGAGGCACAGCAGAGAAAATGAATTGCCATGGGTCATACACAGAACTTCTGCGTGAAGTAAAGTCTGAGGTCACACAGTGTGAGCTGGATCAGGTGTGACTTTTCAGTCACAACCTTTAGTTAAAATCGTTTTGGCAACATGAGAGGATTCTGCAGGTTTCTGTCTGTTTTGTTCCTTTGGGATCCTCTGAGGCAAAAATCCCACCCTTTGTTTTTTCAGCACACCTTAACAGTTGGAAAGGTAGATGTCTGTCCTGCAAGAAACAATTCTCCAACTCCCCATGGTATTTTCCAAAGGGGTACAATTGAAAAAAAATCATCTATACAATGTTTACACAGCACTGCTGCCATCGTAATAAAACCTGGGGAAAAACAAACCCAGAATCCAAGTAATTTAGAAAAAGCAGCCAGGCTGTAGTGCGTTGTCAGTTAACAAAAGTAATGCCAGAGTATGCCATTTACTCAGGACAAGGTTATATCTAGAGAGTAGCCTCTAAGCATGCTGATTTACTTCTATCAGTTCCCTTACAGACACAAAGAAGAAAGTTCCCAGCTGTCCAAAAACCTTGATAACTACTGTGGGAAATTATTAATTTATTCTGGGGCTAGTGGAGCAAGTCTGTGACTATTTGCAACCCAGGCCTTGCAGGTTTATCACATTTCCAGCCCTATGATGTACCTTTTAGACTGACAATAAAAATAAATCAATGCTTTCTCACTACAGCTGCAAGGGGTGGGTTCATTGGATTCCAGCAGCAGAAAGATGGAGACAGATAACTAGATCGAGGACTATTTCTCTCGAGGTGCTTCTTGTCACTTTTTTTTCCCCCCTTACCCTTTATTTTGCATATCTTGCATGATGTAGCAGTCTAAAAATAAAGACTTGGGATGTTTTTCAGGAGGACTTGAAATTGGATCCCAGAGTGCAGATTTATCACAGGATCAAGAGATTCCTTGTGGCTGGTGGGATCAGACCCACTGCCTAATACTTAAATTCAGAGGTATTTCTTGCCAACAGCACCCTTCGCTGTGTCATTACCCCATGTCAGCAGCCACAGCTCTAAATCACTTTCTACTTTATTTCCCAATCTAAGTGAAACATGCTGAGTTTGTCTAAATACCAAAAAGCTGGATAGCCAAACAAGATGGATAGGACAGAATATACTATTTCAGTTGGAAATACAGTAATCCTACAGTACTCCTCTAGCCCAACTGCCCAACCAATTCAGGCCCAAACAGAAGTTAAAAGAAGTTAAGAGCATTGTCCAGGCTGTGTGTGGTTGTGATACGCCTCTGTACCCATCCCCAGGTATGTGATAGGGAGGTGTTGGTGCACCCACAGCTAATTCTGACACATAGGTCAAATGTTTACCTCTTTTCAGGACTTTCTGATCCCAAGCCTGAGCTCCATGCTGTGATGCCACCAAGGGAACCACACCCAGGGGTACCAGAGCTAACATGCACCTTCCACCCTACCACTATGAGATGCTTTTTCTTGCTCCCTGACATTGCAGTCTTTTTTGATCCCCAAGTGTTAAAAAGCATGTGTTTTTAAGATGGTCAGGTATTGAGGCAGGCAGGAGCAGAGAAACATGATCAAAGTGGGGTTACTAATAACACGCTGAATGCGTTTGAATCACCAGCAAGCTCACAGCTCTCATTAGCTTCTTGGTTGAGTTTGACCTATTACAGGGCCTGCCAGACTGTTCATCATGCTAATGTCAGGGTGTTTACAGTCAGATGAAATAAGAAGCCCTGGAGAAACTGGGCAGAGCTGGGAAGTGCAGATGCACAGACATGGGCTGCTTGCATAGCGTGAAGGAGAAATCCCTCTGGCCAGCACACATCGTGGCACGCTCCTATCCACACTGAGACAGTGCTCTGTGGGCCAGGAGCCCACAAAACTTCAGAGTCCACCCAAAAGGAGGACAGAGAAACCAGAGGCTCTTTTTTTTTTCCTCCTGAAGAAAAAGTAGCACTTCTTGCTCCTTCTTCCAAGGCAGCCACTGACAGAAAGCTTCCATCTAGCTGCTGTCAAGCTGCTCTGCCTGCAGGAAAAACTTTGCCAAAACAGGCATTATTCAAGGAAATTAAGCATTCCAGGTAACTGAGTCACCAGGCTCAGCAGCAAGAAACAGGAGGGCCATTAATCTAAGTATACAGCCCAGTAAGTGGCACAGGCAGACTGTCAGCTGCTTAACCCCGGGCCACAGGCAGGTAATGGGAGCTGTGGAACGCTGCTGAGCCAGAGTGGGGAATGGGCGACCCCCAAACTCTTTGTTCCTGTCATTAGTCTCTTCCTGTGGTTACATTTCCCTTTTTCCACGCTAATGACTCTCTATTTGTTCATGTCAAAATATTGCTGTGCAGTGGCAGGGCATATTTAAGCAGTGACACATGTCAAGCCTGCTTAATTAGAAACTTAATAAACTACATTTATGATACATGCAGGCTGACAAGTCAGAGGAATGATGTCCACTTTTTACTCTGCAGTTACCAGCACATTAAATACCACACCTGGACACTGTGAAAGCTTGCATCAGCCATCCTCTCCATCCTACTCGCTTTGAGAGCTGAAGATGGCCCTTACCCCATGCATGGCATTACCTTGTAGATCCCCTGCCTGAGCCAGGTAAAACCCATAACTCTGCCCATAACAGGCAAGAGCTAGAAGGGAGCCACATACCTTGGGACTGACGTTAGGTATGTTAAGACTTTCGATACGATCTCCTCGGGCACCTCGTTGAAGCCAGCATTGTCAGGGAGGGTGATAATCCAAGCCTTGTCTTTCCCTCGGCCACCTGGAATAAAGACAAAGATGTTTCCTTGGGTGTTTGTCCAAGGAGGGTCAGCACCACAAAGCCCAGGTCTACCAGCTGGGTCAGAAAGCACACTGCTTTTGTTACAGGGAGGTTTTGCCATCATGAGAATTGCAAAACTGGGCCAAATCCTGCCTCTGATTTCAAGCACAACACACACACATACACACAGGTGGTAGAAACAAGCATATGAGGTAACAGGTTTTTTCCTTTATTTACTGAGTGCACTTTACATGAGACAGCAAAAGAGATCAGAACTACAAGGAGAAATCAGCCCACTGGTGAAGAACCTACGGAAACATTTTCAAAGCAAAATGGTTGTTAAGGCATTGAGTGTTTGAAGGTACAAATATTTTACAGCATGGCTTGAGACAGAAACCTAATATGCTCTTTCTAACTGCCTCAATGTTTTATTAACAACATTTCTAGTGGCACTGGAGATTACCTGATGGATAATATCCCGTGCAGAGTATCATTTTGCCAATTAGCACAGAAGTTTGTCTGGAGTATTTAATTACTGCACACAGAGAGAGACTCTGGAGGAGTCCACTGTACTCACCAGAAAGAAAAGCAAACTCTTTCATCAAATCATCACTGATGTCCTTCGCACAGATGGGGATTGCACTTTCTGAAGGGGAAAAAAAAAAAAACAAAAGCAAGAGCAGCAGTCAAGGAGGGAGCAAAAATCCAAAGCAAACACGTTGCTCAAAGTGTTAACTCACTGAATCAAATACAGCTTCCCTAAATTATGTATGAAATTTCATCACAAAGAGTCTGTGGTTCTCCTAGAAACCAATGCTTTGGAGGAATCTAACAAGGCAAATGCAGCAACTTTCTAACATACCAAGAGAGTACTGCCTGGCAGCTTGAGTGCTCTCCCCTCAACAGGGTATATCCAATGTTAATCTTTACATTTTGGAGTTACTCCTTTTACTCCTCCAGTGCTTCCTCGCCTGGACAATGTCAGGAGCTGAGGTTTCTGCTGAGAACAGCAGCATTCCATGGCTGCACACTGGGAACAAGGTTGCCTTTTCAGACTGTTGAAGTCTTTCATTTTGACCAAATAAGCTTCTGAAATCACGTTTTCATTTGGCATGGGGCCACATGCACCACAAAAGCTGCTGTTCTTAGGTTTGGTTATTAGATTTCTTTTTAATTAAATAATGAGAAAGGCTGTTTTAATATAAAATTTAGTACCCTGACCACTTCACTGGCAATGAAGCACCTCGGAACAATACATGTAATTTTACCTTTCTCTGGGAGAAAGAAACAAAAACCAGAGCGAATAAACACAAAAGGAGATTATAGCTGGGAGACATTTTTCTGGATTATCTATAAATGGAATGACAGCTAAAAATTAAACATCCTTGTTCCTGCAAATAAATGTTTTAAAGCACATCTATACAGATTAAAGTCCTTGTGCTTTCTGATAATCAAATTTTAAGTGCCGCTTATTTTACAGAGCTGGTCCTTGGGAATAATCTTTTGGCTGTTTTAAATGACACAGGCTGCATACTTCATCACACTCCAGCATAATCAATATTTATTCTATTTCACTTTTTCCAAAAGCTTTCTAGTCACTTCTACTTCATCCAAGGATTTTTCAGGCCTTTAATCAGCTGTACAGAGCTGCAGCCCAGAGGTGCACAAGGCTGAGGGAACTCTGCACTCTTTCACAGCCATGGGCTGCTCTCATCTCTTCCACGCACATGCTGCTGTCTTGTGCTCTTGTAGATAAAAAGGTTATTTTTGTTTGCTGAGGATTGAGCCTTAGTCCCATTGGCATCTACAGAAACATTCTTGATTTCAGCAGGCCCCAGAACTGCTAAGAAAGAACTTTGTCTTGCAAAGATATTTCAAATATTTCCCCTCTCATTCAACTGCTTCACCTAACTTGAGGACAGGCAGTGGCAATAGATTTCCTCTCCATTAGATTTTTTTTCAGTAGTTTCGTATTGACAAAATTCACATTTAATAACTTAATGAGCTCCAATAAATGAAGCAGATGACAGTAAACACACAGATCTTTGAAAATACAAGAGAAAAGCCCACGGCTGTGCAGACCTATTTGCCTCTGAAAAGTGTGGGGCTGTTCAGCAGCCTGTCTGCATTTGCAGTTGGGGTGAAGCCTGTCTCCAAAGCCAGCTCACCTCACCTACCTCTGGCTTTCCCTGAAAATGCAGCCACTAGAAAGTTGGGCAAAGTTTTGCCCTGGACTGCAACACCTACACATGACTCAAGAGCTAAACAGTAAAAGCAAAGCTACAGGTTTACAGTAAATGCAGCTTTTGTTTCTGGTTCTGCAGTGATGTGGGGTGGAAATGCTGGTTTATCGATATCTGTCCAGGAAACAGTCTAGGAAAAGGGGGTGATCCTCTGCATGGTAAAAACCCCTCACTTCATTAAAAAGTTTCACACCATGTTTTCTCACTGAGAAAAACCTAAAAGCTTGCAGCCTTAAACTAAGACAGAGATGACCACAGTTGAAAAAAATAGCATTTTTCCCACAGATATCTTCAAACTATGCCTTCCAGAAAAGAAATACCATCTGAGAACTGCATGCTTCAACCCCAGTCTGGTGCTTTTTCTCTCACTTCTCATATCTGCCATTTCGGAATGATCACCTTATCATACCCTTATGACTGAGTTTCCCGCTTCCCAAGGGATGATATTTTTGGCAGAGGGCACTCAGCATCCTCAGAAAATCACGCTCTTTTGAGCAGCCCAAAAGTTGAGCACCCAAAATAACTCATTTGAGAAAAAAATAGGTGTAAGTAATTTACTTCAGGCAGTAAAGGCTCAGGGTACATTTCCCTTACAAAGCTTCCCCATCTCCTGCAGAGTGGGAGAATCCCAGGAGCAGCGGAGGCAGGACAGCTGCCCTTTGGTAAGGTCAAGGCCCAACAACAGGCTGATTGTGGTCCCATGAGAGCCACTCCTTGGCCAACTCATCTCTAGCTCAGTATTTGCCATCAGACTCAATCTCCTGGGGAAAGGCTGGGGAAAATCAAGCGCTGGCATTGGATTTGCAAGCGTGTTGCTGTGCCCGCGGCACATCAGTGGGGTGTTGCTATAAATCCTGCACAGAAGCATGACCTCTGTCTTCAAATACCACTCTGTGGAAAGATTGAAGTGAAAGGCACTGAAGATATCTGCCTCTCAAACAAGGCTTTGGTTCATGTTCATTGGCAAACTGGGGATTTCCTATTTGAAGGACACGCTTGGGACAGTACAGAAAAGACCCCAGGGTACTGGCCAGCAATGGCTATGAACAGCACAGCCGGCCTGCATCTCGCTTGGCACAAGGCAGAGGAAGTCAAGGTTTCATGCAAGTCCACTTGTTTCTCTTAAAAAGAAGCTTTGTGATCATTAGCTACCAGAGAACAGGGCTGTGCTGTTACAAAATGAAGCCTGAACCCCACACGTTACAGCATTTCTGAGCACTTTGCAAGCTACGCTGCTAACTCCACACAGTTGGTACAACCTCAGGCTTTATAGCTTTACCAAAAACAAGCAGCATCTGGTTGATAGATTGTCATAACAGTGTAGTAACATTTATATAGGCTCTAAACTGAGTACTTATAAATTGCTCCTGCAATTGCATTCAGACACTGCTCTACAGAGGAGATCGTTGCCATGACAGAGTTTTGGAGGATGTGTGAAGCCAAGCAGGAAAAAGACGGAGTGGAAATACAGAGCTCTCTACCCCACCGAGAAAAACTAATGTGGCTCAGCAGGATACCTCACTGAATCCATCCTCTCCCCATCATTTGCTTTACACAGTCCAGAACATTTTGCTAGGTCCTCTCCATAGGACCGTATCTCCAGGCCACTGCACAGACCACAGTGGTAAGATGGATGCTTATCGTTAGTGATCTTCCCTTTCGAGGCAATTCAAGCACAGCAGGACTCACATAGGGTAGAGGGCTGCAATGACATTCAGACAAGGGACAGCTCCAGTCCAAGTCCAAATCCTTCTCCTAAAAACCAGTTAAACTCTGAAGTGCTTTGTTTTTTGGTAACTATTGTTTTGTTTCCCAGATTTCACAGGCCTGCAGCACCTACAGACAGTAGCTGTGTAATATCTGACAAGCTCATGTCATCCTGCCTTCCACTTCACAACACTGACCAAATACTGTGTACAGCTATAAAAACCCATTGTAAGATAGCTTTGTTGTGAAAGAACAGCAACTTTTCATGTGAGGGTTGTTGCTGCAATCTAGGGAACAAAACTGAAGTCAATCAAATGAAAAGGGTAAAGGATTACGTTGAGCTTCTCCATGATCTGCTTGTCCTTGGTTGCTTGTCCACTTGGACATCTGTACTCAATGAAACAGCATTTATTTGGTGTCAAAGGAGCCTGCAAATCAGCACATTTGTAACAAGTTTCAACTCCCCTCAGTGACTTTCTGGGTTAACTGGGGTCATCAGCCAGTACCTAGTTGTCCCATTGCCTGCCTCCAGAAGTTCCTTTGAGGCTAACAACACTGTAACACGGACAAACCACATAAACCAACAGCATTTGCAAGAAGGCCTGATGCTCAGGGAGTTCCAATGACAAGGGTTTCTCCCAGCTGCCACAGTCAGCATCAGTGTGAGCCTTCCAGAACAGCCGATGGAGCACCAGCTAGGCTGAGGGTGAGGATTATGCCACCCTCATCTCATCTGCTTTGTGCAGGAGTGGGCCTTAGAACAGAGTGTCTCAGCCATGGGGCCAGCACAAAGCAGAGATCAGTCCTTACAGCTTCTCCCGCTGAAGGTGCTCCACACTGCAAAATTACATTTCCACTGGGACTAAGAACAGAAACACAGTTAGGTGTCCGAGGAGAAAGACCAACGTACCACCCTGCAAGTCATCCCCCTAACCCTGGATTTCTGAAAACACTGAAAGGGAGTGACCCTGCAGTCCATCACTCGGGGTGCTCACTTTGGATGAGGGTAACAGCTTCACTTGAAATTTAATTACCTACAAAAGCCAAATAACTCCTCCAGGAAGAATGACAGAAATCCATCCTACAGCAGCAATCAGGACCCAGCTAGCTGAGGGAAACCCACTTATCCATCACCCTGTCCTAGCCAGAGAGAGGCTGAGCCTCACCCTGCTTTCTCACTGAGCAACTTCAAAGGACTTTGGATTCAACCCAATACACCACACAAACCATCACCATTCTCCCCTATCAGCACACTGTGTCCAGAGAGCGAGACAGAGGCAGATACATGATTTCTCACTGTCTGCAAGCTGCCCTACTGTGGACGCACGCTCATGAGGGCCACGTAAAGCTTAACAGCACAGTGACAACAAGCCTGTCCCTGGCTGTGGGGCAGGAGCAGAGAGACACAGGCACAAGCCATCACTGCCTGGGCATCACTTCACCCAGCATCTTCAGAGGATCGTGTCTCACCAAGCCGTGGCTTCCCAAACAAGCTTATACCTGGAGTAAGATCCTGATTTCCACGTCACTGGATCCACTCTGCATCCTCTCTGTCCTGCTCCGTACCTGCCCAGGAACAGGATTTGCTGCTGTGTAGAGGCAGAGCGGGTATTTACACAGCACTTGTGGGCAGCGGAGCCTGGAGGGGCTGGTGGCTGCCCAGCGGCACTGTGCTGATTGAAGTGACCTGCTCAACGTGCAAGTCATCACAGAAGGCAGAGCAGAGAATAGGGCATTGTGCTCCTCAACAAGTCTTGCTGTATTCCCCCAAAAACACCTGCAGGACCTGGTCCGAGCAGAGAACTGACACCCAAGGTCCAGAGGCTGCTTCCTGATTTGAGACTAAACTCTTCCATAGTGAAGAGCAAACTGTGACTCACAGAATCTTAAGAGCTGGAAGGGGGACCTTGAAAGATCATCTGGTCCAACCTCCCTGCCAGAGCAGCATCACCTAGTGTAGGTCACACACAAACTCATCCAGGTAGGTTTTGAATGTCCTCAGAGAAGGAGACTCCACAGCCTATCTGGGCAGCATGTTCCACTGTCTCCTGTGGCTTCAGTTCCTCATTTACAAATGAGAAGAGGTGCAAGTGCCAGCAGCAAAAGGTCAAGAGCAGAAAAAGACCCCTGGCAGCCCCCATCCATCAGGTTGATGTAGGTGCCCACATTTGCACAGGTTGTATGAGAGCTGGCATGAAAGGGAGGGTGTTTTTAACCCTGCTGAGCAAACTGTTGGATGGTGTTGGACTAACCTGGGCATCTGGGTAAGGAAAGGACTCCATAAACCACAAGACTACAACAACGTAGGACTGGTTTCTAGATGCACCAAAGAAGTCCACCAACCAGGACTCAGTGGCTTCTGCCCTGTGAACTGAGGCCAAAGGATCATTTTTTTCCCTGCAAGAAAGTTTGCAGCACGCAGGTCCCACACCAGGACAGAAAATGAGAGGGGCCTGCTAGTAAGAGACTATACTCATTTCCACCAAAGTTATCCAGAGCTGCAGAGCCCATGGGAGTTAGCCTTACACTGCAATTACACCTTTACAGTTGAGCTAACAGCCTGGCTGCAGATCTGGACCTGGGGGGACCTTTTCCCCAGGAGAGGAATACCCTGCAGTAAAGCATACCCTGCATCAAACAAATTTCCTTCCCTCCATATTCAAGTAATTCAGCTGCTGAAGAAACTTAGAGACTTGATTGTGCAAAACAAAAGCTTCCGAGATCCTCTTCTGCATTTGCAAGTGATCTCAGGTACATTACAGAAGATACATGTGTAGTCACATTATCTTTCTAACAGCAACTCTGAGCTGCACACACCTTGGTAATCACCAGAGCCTTGTTCAGCTGCTCATGTACCCTGTGCTGACACATGTACACTCTGGTCAACAGGTACCTGTTGCCTTCCAAGGGAGCCAGCAGCAGCAAATTCACCTTTAATGATCTCAGTACAAGAACAATTCCTGCTGCTGCACTAAAACCTGCCACATTGGAGTTTGTAATTCCAGGTAGCGCAGCCATTCCCCATGCCAGGCCAGTGACACAAAAGACACATTAAAATATTTATGTTAGAAAGCTTTGACACCCTCGACAGCTGCAAGTCCCTTTGTTCCCCCTGCCAGTGGGGAAACCTCGCACCTCAGGGCTGCTTGGGAGCATCTGCATCCCCCTGAGCCTAGGGCTCAGCCCACAGGCACCTGCTTTGTTACCACAGCCAGCCAAAACTAGGTTTTCCTTTGGAGGGAAAGATGAGCAATTAGATAGGGTTTGGAAATGCCTGTTTTTCTGGCAGAATTGATATACTGATCCTGAAGAACATGATGGGGCTCTTCGACTGTTCTGTCAATAGTCTGATGGCAAACCTCCCTCTGCCACATGCACATCTCTCAGTAAATCTCCAACTTGGCAGAGGCACCTGCAAAAACCACTTCTACAGAGTGGCTGAGCTGCCACCTCAAACGTTTCATGGGAAAAACATCAGTACAATAGGGGGAACAAGGGGTGGAACAAGGAGTGGCAGAGCCCAGGATGAGCTGCACCCCAGAATCACATAACATGGTGTGAGCTGTGGCTGGACAGAGGCACAGCAGCAGCTGACATGCCACCATTTCAAAGGGCCCTGGGCCCTGCAAAGCCCTGCTCTGTGCAGGACAGTTGCTGGTTTCAGCTCTCCCATCACCACCCTTGACACCCATCAGATCCCACCAGCATTAGCCACCCCTCCACAGCCAAGTGGGCACAAACACAGACCCAGATTGCCACATTCTGTCCATATGTGAGCACACTCCAGCAAAAAATCATTCACCAGGAGCATCACCTCATGTCACAGATGGAAAAGCAATGCAGCCACATCAGGCAGAAACACATCAAAAGCACCCGGTGATTCAAAAAGGCTGTGGAAAGCCCTAGGAGGATTAGTCCATCACCAGGTGTGACAGGTTGCTCACCACACCAGGCTGAAGGACTCCTTAAATTATCCTTTGTCAGACTGGGGAGGATATTTTAAGGAAAAAGCTCACTGTTTGCAAGCTCTTTCTTGTAAAAGAAAGCACCCACTTCAGCACAGTGTAGGAGGCAGGATACAGCACCAGATGGTCCTCTCTCTTGACCCAGTGGCTCTGCTTCCCCAGCAAGGCCTTCCAGAGCTTATCTGCAAGTGATGCTTCAGCTCAGACACACAAGCTCTGGGAGAGAGATTGGCTGAGAAACCATACAGGAAAAAAAAACCACAGCAAATAATAAAATGATTTAAAAAGGCAAAGCTTCTGAAAAACTACAATTACCTTTTCAAAAGGCTTCATTTACATACTGTGGTGGTTTAGCCCTGGCTGAGTA
This sequence comes from Urocolius indicus, assembly GCA_013401255.1. NCBI lineage: Eukaryota > Metazoa > Chordata > Aves > Coliiformes > Coliidae > Urocolius > Urocolius indicus. The sequence continues at coordinate 68,998 of WBNH01000801.1, forward strand.
CCAGGTGTCCACGAAGTCGTAATATCATTCCCCCTCCTAAACTGGACAGGGAAGAGAGAGAGAGAGAAATGTAACAAGAGGTTTGTGAATCGAGGTAAGGACTCAGCAATTAGTGTCGTGGGCAAAAAGGTGTGATTTATTAATGAACCTTCCAAAGAGAGCTGGGATAAGCTGAGGATAAGAGAAAGAGAAAAAGATAATAAATAGGGAGAAAATGTCAACTGAGTGCAGTCCAGGCTCGTGGAGCATCATCCAGGCAACGTGCCTGTCCCACGGAGGAATGTCCTCACTCTTGGGACCAGCTGAATCATCACCTTACAATAGGAGCTGATCAGCGCGGCTGAATGGGGATCGGATGGCCCCGTGTCCAGGCGTGTGCAGAGTGACCCTGGATTGGGTCCCGCGACCGAGCCTGCGAGCGGTGGCGTGGCAGCATCTCGCTGCCGGGTATCCCTCCCTGCTCCCGCTGCCGGGCATCCCTCCAGCCACCGCCGTGGGGAAAGGCAAAGGGCGAGAGCGCAGGAGCACGCAGGGCAGCGGCGCGGCTTCGGTCACTCACTGACACGCAAAACCGGCAAAACCTCATTCCTGCTGACCAGCAGGTGCAGCCAGCTAGTGATCCCAGACAAGGCGCAGCCACCTAAGGATGCCACATGCATGGGAAAGTCGTTCTCGGATACAGTTTTGGGAGCTGGAGTGAGCAGAAGCATCCCTGGGAGCCGCGGCTGAGCTATGTTGCCAGCGAGGAGAAGGATGCTCAGGAGGGGATGCTACAAGGTCCGGGGTGTCCCCGTGTGCTGGGGACCACGGAGCTTTGAGGAGGAGGAGTAACCTCTTCCAAATTGAGATTTAACAAGCTGTGGATGGTTTGCTCTGAAAAAGCAAAGCAAAAGTGAACCGGATGGCAACAAGGCTCACTGTGTTCTCTCCTGCTGGGGCTAAGCCGTAACGTGGGGGAACACACCACTGCGTGCTCTGATGCTTTCACGTCCAATCTCTAGAAATTACCTTCTTGTATCACCCCAAACTAAGCAAAAATTAGGAGAGATAAAAGCCAGCTCAGCTCTATGTGATTTACATCCACTGCAAGGAGCGCAATAGAAGTTTCTCAACGCCCACCTCTGTGGATGCAAACGCAGTGTGGGAGTTGAGAAAATCTAGTTTCTTGCATTTCTAATACTTGGGGGCTCGAATGTACTTTTATTTTTTTCCTATTCCAAATTTCAGTCATTCCTTCTTTGAGAGACTCGGGAAAGTGTCTACAGGTGTTTGCACATCAGCACTGGGGCACGTTTGGCAGGGGAAGGTGGTACCCATCTTGCCAGCCAACACCAGCAGCCTCCAAACCAGACCATCCAAAAGACTTCCAAAGCTAAATAAAAAGACATACCCACATCCATAACTTTCCCATCATCATTCAATACCATGCAAGCATTGGTTTTTTTCCAAGCCAAATTCCAGCACGTAAACACTTGGGACATGTAACAGCAGTAAAACCTTGGGCCCCATTACCCACCTAGGATCCTGGAATTTAGTTCACTGAAGTCACTGGAACCATTTAGTTGCTTTCACTGCCCATATAGTCAGGAAACTAAATCATACAGCCAGGTTCCCACAACAGCATCACCTGGAAACTCTGCTTCAGAATGAGGGAAACTAAAAACAATTATTCCCAAATTGAAAATGCAAATGCTGAATGCTGGAATTCTCCTCTTGAGCCAAAGCACATCTCTAAATCCAGCTAACTGCCTTCCTGGGTCAGGAGGTCAGTGGCAAGGAAAGTGGGGGTGGAGGGAGGATATTGCTGGCACTCCCTGTCTGTCTCACACTCCCCAGTCCTTGGGCAACAACCCAGGGAGCAGCAGATGGATAATTGCTGATGGCTCAGCCACGGAAGGTTCCCTGGGCACAGCTCTGCGCCAGGAGCTTCTAGCTCAGCTGTACTGTAACACTAAGTTAAGCATATCCTGGGACAAAAAGGGATTTGGCAGCCAAGGCAGCCCCAGCCAGGTACGGCTACCACAGCTCCTCATGCTCCTCTTCCTCTGCCTTCTATTTGGCATCAGCCTTTGATCTCCCTGGGTGAGGGAAGCGGGCAGATTAGCTGATTGGCAGTAGGGTAAGCTGAGAAGTGTGAGGCTCAGGCTGTGCTACTCACACCTGCTGCAGTGACCACTGTCAGTCCACATGACACTGCCCGTTTGCAGGACAAGGCTGTGAGCACTCTCCTGCTTTGCACCTCTGGAATTCCCTTGCAAGTCTTACCTGCCAAGACAAACTTTAACAAAAGGCTCCCACCACAAGCATGACCAGTGGAAATAGCTCAGCTCTGCTCTCCCCATCTCCAGGCACACAGGGGAAGTTCCAGTGTCGCCACGCATCTTCCAGTTTGGTGGCAAAGACAATGCTCTGGAAGACTCCTTCTTTTCCCCACCATATCTTACACTTCAGTTGCTTCCCTCCCACACAGCCCTGCTGTCACTTCACTTTTGTCCTGGTAAATGAATGATAAACCATTAAACTGCAGTTGTAGCAAGTGTGATGTAGGGAGAGGAAGCACATCCCACGTACTACTGGCTGCTCCCAGACTACTATTCCTCAGTGGTCCACTCCAAGGGGTCTGGACTGACAGCAGCGTAGAGGTTTTGGAGGCTGCTGCCCTGTATTCCTGCAGCTCTCTGAGGGAGCTCAAGGCATTTTAGAGATCAGAATGGCTGTAAAAAGCTTAGGCTTTATATAGGGTTATATCTCATGGTAAGGCAGATAGAAGGGAAACATCACTTTCTCCTGGAAACAACCAACAAGTTTCCAGTACAGATGCATGAAGGGAAACAGTTAAAATATGGTCCCAGATCAAGCTGAATACACAGAAATCAGTGATGAGGAAAAAAAAATAACCCTTCTGATTTGTTTCGAATCTCATGATCTGGAGAACCTTACTCAACTTTGTATCTTTTTTCACTATCTCATTTTAAGAACGTATGTAGATGCCAAACCCCGTGCCCAGATGCTTGGCCCCCACACAAGCCTGCCCTTTGTGAGGATACTTTGATTTCATATGAGCATTAGACAAAGGCCATCTGCCAAGAGCTGCTTAGGAGACGAGGCTCGTGCTCCTGAGAAACCCGCTGCCCGCTTTCACCCACTTCCCCGTTACAGCCCTCAAAGGAAACCTTCACCATCTGTGTCCCCATCCCTGTGGCAGCCAGCTCCGGCTCCAGCAGCGTGGCTGTTTCCTTGCCGACACCAGCCCAAGGAGGATCAGACTTTTTAAAATCCCACCCGTTCAAGTAGCATCCTTTGCTAACTGACTGTGCCCAGACTTGCTTGCATCTTCCTACCCTATGTGCAGGTGATCAAACAGGTCAGCAGGGTCTGGCAGGCAGGGCAGCCCACAGCAGGGGAAGGTGCTGTGGTGCGCATCATCCCAGAAGAGTGTGTACACAAGCAGCAGGTGAGACACCGGTAAAGTCCTCACCTACCACCCAATAAATTCCTCCTGCACTCCACACTGTACTTTGCAAAGAGGTCGAGGAAACTGGAATTAGACTGGAAGCTTTTTTTCAGGTCAGTGTGTCTTTCTTGTGCCTGGCACATCTCCAAGCACTCTGCCAGCTGTGAGCAAATAAGGAATGATGAATGCCTTCGCCTCCTGACAAGGTTTGTATCCTCTAGCAAGGATGTCACCTGAGATGCCACTACCTCTCCTGGATTATAAAAGACCTCCCCACAAAAAAAAAAAAAAAGACCCAAAAGCAAACCCAAAGCCCTGTTCTCCCCACAAGAAAGCGAAACAGCAAAAAAGTCAGGGTTCCACATAGTTCATGAGCAGATTGTTGGCTATCAAAGGAAACATTATTGAGGCAGATGAGCAGTTTACAGCCTGAGGGTAAGGGATCAGATTGCCTTTGCTCCTCAAGAGAGGGATATGCAACCATATAACCACAGCCACACCACTCCAGCCATGTAATCACAGTCACACCATTATACCCATCGTATAACCACAGACACACCATTCCATATAACCACAGCAACATGCTCATGGCTCTGGGAGATGCCAGCACAGCCTAGGAGTAAGCAATGCTTTAAGACCAAGGAATGAGAGAGGGAAGAAGAGCTGTCTGACACAGGCACACGCTTTACTCACAGCTACGGCTTTTCTACTTCAGAGGCTGGGAAAGGGCACATCATAGTTACACATCATAGTTACCAGGTCAGGGCTGACCTCCTCAGTGTTGGGCATGAGGAATCCGGGAAGCAGACTGGCACTGGTGGATACCCTTCCACTCACCAGAAACAATCTCCTTTCCTCAGAAGGCATTTTGAGCAGTGCATTCCATCAGAAGAAGGACATGTCAGTAGCACAGCGCTGACAGCTTCCCCTTGGACCATTCCACACCGACCATGCGATACGTTACAACAACTAACACCCAAAGACCTCAGCAACCCTCCTGCAATGAATCCCTTCCCAGGGGCTTCCGAGACAGACGGACCGCAGCCTCCTCCTCCATCCCTCCCACTCTCGCCCCCCGTCTGCAGCCACCTCGCACCCCCTGCGCCGGCCGGACCCGGCCCCCCGCGGGCTCTCGCTGTCCGGAGGAAGGAGACGAGCCGGGAGCCGGAGTCAGTCACTCGACGGCAGGAGCGGGACGTCAGAGGAAAGCCCGATAGCCGCCCCCGCGGGGATCCCCAGCCCCCTGCAACCCCCGCGGGGTCCGGCCGCCCGGCACTCACCGGCGGCGGCCTCCAGCAGCGCGGCGGCCCGCACCAGGCGGTAGTAGCGCTCCATGTCCCCCGCCGACGTGCCCCCGGGCGGGGGGCCGGCGGGGGCTGCGGCCAGGGCCATGCCCC